>VUQH01037267.1:0-15432 GCA_015106775.1 Etroplus canarensis | reverse complement strand
ACTGTTACAGGATAATTTCAAGAAATTTGGTTCTAGCTTCATAAATGACTGCTGCAATGTTTGCAGTTTCAGAACAGCGTCTCTGTATGGTCTACCAGACTGAAGTTTGCTCAGGGCCCAGGTAGCATTCTGGATCTCTTGAGCCACAGTGTTGAGGCATGAGAAATTTGGTCACTCATAGTTGATAATGAACGACTTGCAACTGACATCAAAATGCAGCAGAAGCTCTGCTGATTCACTTGAGTGCCAACATATTTAGAAGTCATGGAGCTGCGTCTGGAAGTAAACTGCCATTACTGAAAATTAGTTTTTCTTGAACTAATAATGATATCAGTATGATTCCAAGTCGTGGGTTTTCATAGAACCATGGTTAAGAGAGGTCCGTAACTAATGCAGGACCCCTTTCAGTATGCTTCTCAGTGCTCCTGATGGTCAGTAGAATGCATTTGACGCCTACACAAGCCCCACTGAGAATTCTTTCTGTTTAATGGTATTGCGGCATTTGAAAAATTCATACACTTAATGAAGTTATGACCAGCAAAGCATTACAACACACATTATACACAGAGGCAGAAAAATGGATTTAACCACCGTGACGTCAACCGCTCCACATTTTGAAGCTTCAGCATTGGCATTTTTGGCTTTAGGCAGGTTTGTTTTTGGAAGGCAAATGTTACCATATATAGATGAAAGCGTTGTGCAATGCATAGACACACATGTCTGCTAATTACTGCTAAACTGGTTTAATAAAAAAAAAACCCAAAAAACTGGAATTTTACTCACCCACCTGAAGTTCAACCTTCTGGGATGGTCTGTACCACACAGTAAGCCATAACATTAGACAGACAATCCATTAAAGTGCTCCAAAAGGCTACAACGCCACATGCACAAACACACACACACAGTGAAACAGTCCAGTTTAATGATTCAAAGTAGTGAATGAGGCCTAACAAACTCCAATCAGCTCCAGCTGCCTGTGTCAGCGTGGCCACGCCATTATCTCAATTATCCAGGTGGATGAGATATAAAAATGTACCCCCACCCAGAGTTGTTATCACGAGGGAAACTATCCACAGAGGACCTTATATTCTACCAGGCTTTAAATACGCTTCTTAATGCTGTGAAGTTGCACATTTTAACATGGGAGTCTATGGGGGTTGACTTGCTTTTGGAGCCAGCCTCAAGTGTCCACTAGAGGAACTCCGATTTTTGCCACTTCTGTGTTTGCTTCATTTTTCGGCTCCAGAGTTTGTCCCTTGGTAATATTTCTCATAGCTTTATCACTCCTCTGAGATCTGAGTCATCTCTCTAATGCTGGGTAATAGGAATATGTACTTTTGGTTTTAAACTATAAATTTCTTTTAAAACTTGGCAATCAGGAGGCAAACAACTGACACCCATCAAAAAATGTTCACAATTTTTTCCAGTGAAGTTTGTTTTCTTTTTTTCTGAAATGTAGGATTAAGGTTACCACCTACCATGACTTGGACCTCAGTGGGTTTAAAAAGCTCCAAAAGGCACCAACACTACAGAGTCAAGAGGCCTCATTAAAGGACTCGACATAGTGGAGGTGAAACCTGGCAGACATGAAGTGGTATATAAAGATGGAGAGAGAGAGAGAGAGATTTCAGTCCTGCTTCCAGTTGCTATGAATGGACAGACTTGCTGTAGAGACCAAAATCAGCCTGTTAACCATGTTAATTTCTGCTATGAAGTTGGACATCTTAATATGATGCAGTATGAGGATCGATTGACTTTTGGAGCCAGTCTTAAGTGGCTACTCAAGGAACTGCAGTTTCTGGCACTTTGGTGTTGGCTTGACTTTTCAGTCCCGGAGGTTGCTGCTTGAGCTCTCTGAAATGTTCATGGCCATTTTGTTTCCATGGCTCTGACAGCCATGGCATTATGGTTTGGGATTTTCCGTCTCATGCTCGTGAATTCCTGAGGTTTTCTTACATGGAACTAAATTCCATCTTGTTCCACATAGTGAGATGGAATTTCATTACATCTTGTAACGTAGTATGACTACAGTGTACGTAAAACACAAATTCCTTGTCCTTTGCTTTAACTGTAACCCATTGAAGTAAGCGGTGTGTATCTGAGAACGATCGCACTGAAGAAGCAGTGTATTTACTGTGGTTTGCCTGACATGTCTGAGTCATCATCTCCTGCTGTGATCAAAAATGCATTAAAACAGCATGTTGAGACATGAAAATATGAAGATAATCACTGGAAACTGGATGACTTTTCCATATAGCTGTCCAAAAAAAAAGACACAGTCAATGCAGAGGTATTTAAGGAGAGTTTGTTTTGCACTAACAGAATGTTTTCCCTGTTATGTAAGAGCGTGTCTTGATTGAAAGAAGTGAAAATGGTTCCAGTAATGTGGTAATTAGCAGCGTTGTAAAGCCATGTTAGGAGAAATTACCAAAGTTGTCTCATTTAAAATGATGGATTATGCTCATCAGTGCAGCTGTATCTTTGGGCTGTTTTATAATGGATTTCTGCTAAAATAAACATTAATATTTGTAACTTTTTAAAAAAAAAACTACAGAAGCTGCAAGGCAAACCCGCATGTTGGTATATGACAACAAGAGCTAACTCTGCCACACTTTGGTCCAATTTGTAAATTTGGCAAAAATGCCAGCACACAGCGGAAACTATATACTCACAGCCATGCTGTTAGTATACCTGCTCAACTGCTGATTAATGCAAACATCTAAAATCAATTACATGGCAGCAACATGGACTTAGGCGTGTAGAATTTGTCAGGATGACCTGCTGAAGTTCAAACCAGGGATCAGAATGAGGAAGAAAGGTGATTTTAAGCGACTTTGAATGTTGGCATGGTTGTTGATTTCAGTCGGGCTGGTCAGAGTGTTTCAGAAACTGCTGATCTGCTGGGATTTTCCAGCACAGCCCTCTTTATACTTTACAGAGAATGATCTGAAAAAGAGAAAATATCCAGTGAGCGGCAGTTCTCTGGGCAAAATCCCTTGTTGATGCCAGAGATCAGAGGAGACTGGCCAGAGTGCATCAAGCTGATAGGAAGGCAACAGTAACTCGAATAAGCACTCGTTACAACCAAGGTATGCAGAAGAACATCTCTGAATGCACAACACACCAAACCCTGAAGAATACACTGGGTACGACCCCTGCCAGCTAAGAGCAGGAAACCGAGGTTTCAGTTAACACAGGCTTACCGAAATCAGACAGTGGAAGATTGGAGAAATGTTGCCAGGCTGATTCTGTTTGGACAGTTGGATGGTAGAGTCAGAATTCAGTATTTTATATGATTTTTTTTAAAAAAAAAGCACGGATGCATCCTGCCTTGTATCTGGCAGCTGCTGTTGGTGATATGATGGTGTGGGGTTATTTTCTTGGACCCTGAGCACTATTGCTGACCATGTCCATCCCTTTATGATCATAGTGTACCCATCTCTCTGATGGCTGCTTCTGTTGGGATAATGCACCATATTACAAAACAATTTTTTTTTAACATGACAATGAGTCCACTGTACTCAAATGGCCTCCACGGTCACCAGATCTCAATCCAGTAAAGCATCTTTGGGATGTGGTGGCATCATGGATGTGCAGCTGACCGATCTTCAGAAACCGTGTGAAGCCATCATGTCAATATGGACCAAAAATCCCTGAAGAATGTTTGCAGCACCTTGTTGAATTCATGCCAGGAAGAGCTAAAGCAGTTCTGAATGCACAAAGCGGTCCAACCTGATACTAGCAAGGTGTAACTAATGAAGTGGCCGGTGAGTGTATGTGCTGGCCCTTTTGCAGTGGAAGCCAGACTTGTCTGCTTATTAACGTTTGCAAACAAAATGAGAATGTGCCTCCTCTATCTATCTACTTCTCATCTGTGTTATAAATAACAGCATCTTGCAGCACTCTGCTTGGATTTTAATATTAAGATGCCTTTTTAAAAGAAGTCTGCATTCTTGTGTTACTGAAACTGTACATCCATAGCCATTTCCCCGCTGACACAACCCCAGGGTAGTTCTAATTGACCTCAAAAAAAAAGAGGACAAGCTGAATAGAAAGCAGACTTTTGCTTTTCATCTTCTGTTCTAAATCTGTCTATTTTTTTTATTAATGTGAAGCTCTTTAAAGGATCCAGATGAAAGTGCTCGGCTTGACAATAGTCGTAATTGTGACACCTGTCAACATCATTGGGTTCATGTCGTACATTCAGCTCAGTCATTTCCTTTCTAAAAAGAAGTTTTTGTTTTTGGACGTGCTGCTGAGGCTACATGTATCCAAATATCTCAATACAATAATGAGACTATCATTATCTAAGATTTATTAATGTTTTTGTCGCCTGTACGTTTTTCTTGATGTTAAATGCTGTGATGTGGGTGTTGTGGGGTCTTTCATGCATAAAGCAGATGTTAATCAGATTTTTTTTTTTTGCCAATTCAATACTTCATACAATAACAACCTCTAGGTCCAGATTAATGTGGTTTTGTCGGCCAGTAGCCACGGGGAAAATTAAGAGTCATGCCAGTTCCACTTATCAAAACTCATGAGTCATGACTGAAAATGCACAAAATCCATGATGAGGGTATGCTAATGACAAACTGAACTGATGGAACTAACTTATGATTCACTGGGAAGTGCTGTAAGTGGATTAAGTCAACAATATTTCACCACATTTTACATCTTGCACTGTACACACAGGTTTTGAGGACTGTTACAGGCATTATATGATTGATCTGGACAAAGGGGGGGAAAAAAATGCATCTGGAGAGTCTGTGCGTTAAGCTCTGGCTGCCGGCTAGGTTTGTATCAGCTGTGTGTGTATGTGTGTCATTTGACAGTTGTGGTGCTTTTCAAGGTTATCAGTGTCTGCAAAGTTTTGCTTCCGCCGCAGCTGAAGTAAACTCAAATGTCATCTCCATATCAGAATGGAAAGCTGGAGGTAGCAGAACTGTCTGCGTTGTTATTAAGATATGCAGGCAACCCATGTTTTATGAAATCACTGTACAGACTGTGGCTACGACTGATTAGGTACACGGCCAGGTGTACTCACTGGGTAACACAAATCCAAAAGGGCAGTTTTTGCGTTGTATCCTTTCACCCTCGAACCTTATAAAAAATAGACAATTCATGTAGAGAGATTTATAGATGTCAAGATTTCAGACACTACTTTCAAAAAGTTACAGTGACGTATCATAAAAGTAGGGCATTTAAGTAGAAGCACGCAATGGTGATTTCCTCATCTCAAACAATTCATTGAAACAAAAGCCAACAACAGTGATGCAAAAATGTCAGTGTCTGAATATTTTGTTATATGCCCTTAAACATCAATTACAGCTTGACAACGGCGTCTCATGCTGTTCACGAGTGGACTTATTGTCTGCTGAGGCACGGCGGTGTTGATCAGTTGTTAGCTGTCGTCTTGGTCTCATGTGAACAGCATGATGAAGAGGACTGTTTAAATACCGATTCTAACTGAACCAGAAAATGTATCGATCGGATCAACCACCAGTTGTGAATTTTGCCGCTGAGCAACTTGTTAGAGAACATCAAGTTATGCAGAAATTACTGAAACACTGAACAGATGGACATGTGCATTCAAAAGTGTAGAGAAGGTCAAATTAACCCCAAAGCAGAATGTCCATAACTTTTTGTGAGTAGTGTATGTACTTAAACATAATCTCCTGTATTACAAACACCTGCTATTCCAAATCATAATTTTTGTGCTAGCAGTGTAACAGCTTGCATTGAAGCTGCATTGATCCCTACAGTATGAATGGCTTTTTTAATGGCTTTTTGAACTTTTTCTTTACAAGTTCTAGGTTTTTTTTTTTTTGGAAAGGAATGCATTAATATTGTTGCTTTGAGGTAGAAGATTAGTTACGTTACTTCAGCTTCAACATTCATATAATGTTAGCCGCTGGAAACATTTCAGCCTGGTTTCACCACAGCAACGCCAGATGTCTCAAACTGAATGGGAAGGTTTATTTCAGGATTACATAAAAAGAATAATTCTTTGGATTTGTTAATAAGAACTGAAGCCTATAAACCTTTGAACGGATCTGGGGTCTTTAAGGTGCCTTGCTAAAGTGGAAGTATTTTCCTCTGTGGTCTGAAAAGTACGATAGGATTAATTGTATGTTGTGAATCAGTCATCAGTCCTTGGTCTTCCACCTTGAATGCGAGGTACTTTCAGTACCCAACTCCCGACTGCCTTTCATATTAACGAGTCGGGCAGTTTTTATGCAGTTTTAGCTTCGCCACTTGTAGTTTTTCCTGTGTTTGTGGGGATCTTTCTTCTTCTTGATGCTGTATGCTACTCATGCAGCCTCAGTACATACCAGTGATTTGGCACAAAAGTTTCATACAGTATCAAAAATGGTACTACTGTATCTAAAAATGAAAACAAAAAAGTAAGTGCAGTCATGTTTGCAGAATTAGAAATTAATTAAAATTAAATTAGTTAAAGAAAATACTGGTTCTAGTGACATCCCTACTGTGTACATGGGAATATAGTCTTAAATAATAAGACTTGGCTTCATCCAGGATGAGAGTCAGTAGCTCCAAGTCTGAGGCCTCAGTTCTCTGCCATAAGATGTTGAACCCAAGTCAGGGAATGTAAGTATTTCAGGTCCTTGTTAACAAGTGATGGAAAAGATGGCGCTCTAAATGGGCGATTGTATTGGGTCAGTGGTAGTGTGTTGTACTGGACCATCATGGTGAAGAAAGAGCTGAGCTGAAAGGGGGAAGCCAGTCAGTTTGTTCACCCCTCACATATGGGCTGAAACCACAACCTGACTTTAGATAAGCAGGAAAAGAAATGGATGGATGGATAGATGAATAAAATTTAAAAAAACATCTTTAAACAAATGTTTGAGTTAGTTTCAGTTCCTTAAACATTTATTATGTGGGGCGTGGTTTTGTGTTCTCATGTGTTAAATTCCTGTAGACTGTTTTATTTGCCAAAATTGCAGCGTGGCCATAGACTCTGCATCACTGGTCCCTTCACTGTTTTGGTTCAGACTTAATGTCTGGCAAATCTCTTTAACTGTTAGATTGGCACTAGATAGGTTGACTGGTCATCATCTGACTGCTCTTCTAGTGCAAACTGAATTTGGTACACATTCATATTCATTATAACTTGATAATAAATTTTGAGACTTAACTGTCTGGTCAAATTTGATTTGGTTTATTGAATCAGTTATTGCTGAAACTAAAATACAATCTGGCTTCAACTTGGATTGTGTTGCTGAATATTATACCTGGAAAAAATCAGTGTGTTGGCTTTGTCATTGTGACCATGTGCAAAAATCACTGCAATGCCTTAATGCCTTGGTACAGTTTAGTAGATGTTAGCAAAGAGCAATGTAGACAGGAGTGAAGGAGCAATATTAGGCCTTATATTGTTTGCCGTGCTGACAGTGAAATTAGTAAAATTGATGGATGTGTAATAGAGGATTTTGTAGACTGTGAATAAGACCAGATTGACTTCAGAAGGAAGTAACATCTTCACAGCTGTGTCATTCCTGGAAAAGGATGTTGATGTGATGGAGGAGTACAAATACCTGGGCGTCCAGGTGAACAGCAGGCTGAACTGGAAGACCAACGCAGAGGCTGTATACAAGAGCAGATGAGCAGACTTCTTTCCTAAGGAAGCTGAGATCCTTCAATGTGTGCAGCAAAAATGTTGGAGGTTTTCTGTCATTCTCTTGGGGCCAGTGCATTTTTCTTCACCGTGGTCTGCTGGGGGAACAACTGACACGCAGTTTTGATGGGCCATAAAATCCTGTTTTAGGCAAAGCTCATTTGTGAATGAAACACTCAAGCATCACTGTGTATCACAAGAGAATAAAAGGTGTACAATTTTGTAGACAAACAAGACCAACAGACTTGAATCAGTAAATAAATGAGAACTTAGAGGGTATCTTAAACTTTTTAAAACTTGTACTCTCCAATATTAGAAGTTAAGATTTTGTGAAAAAAGACTAATATGAAATGTTGATTAAATGTCTTTGATGAACTGAAATATTTCAAGCCGGTCCTCATTTACGGATTGGAGCTGCAGTTTTTGAACATAAATTAGTCTGCCACCAAAAACAGTTTCTGCATACTCAGACAACAAAAGCTGATTACAGGATCTAAATTGAATCTTTTAGGGTTATTTATAACCATAGTTACCTGCGAATGGGGAAAAAAAATCCTAATTGGCTTCGATAAGGGATTTGAAAGGATTTGGATTCGACAAAAAGCTGAAACCCCAATACCACTTCAAGACAGGCCTCAAGATTAGGCACTGGTGCAGGACCCAGTAAACAGCTTTATGTTTCAGCTGTGGAAATGGCATAGCTCCACAGGGAAAATGTATTGTAATCAAAACTCAGTGCGCTCATAAGATGACGGCAGTGTTTCATTTCCAGTCAACAGGGAATGCGCCACTTACAGAAATAGTCGATAAGAATGGCTCTTAGCTAGGGGAAAAAAAAAGCATCCTGGTACTCATGATCCACTGAGCACATACAGTTGCTTTTATTCTTTGCCTGCCATTTTTTTCACTTCAGTTGTGCCAAGCCAAGATCTCACTCTGGTTCACTTCTTTCAACTCTGAAAAGTGTACTTTACACACTCCCATTGGAGCCTCTGCTGTGATAGCCTGGTACAAACACTATAAACAGTTGAGATAATGGTTTAGACAGTTTGCAGCCCCTGTCTCACACAATTTAGAGGTGCTACTTTTTTTAAAAGTTGTGATTTTTTCTTAGACCTTGTTTCTCTGTTGCTTCCTGTTCTAAAACGACTGTTGTGTATTTGCTCTTGCGGGACATCAGTTGAGATGTGCAGTATAGATATTCCCTGATAGTTGGCTAGCAGCACACATCAAGAATTACACTGTGCAGTCTACGAGTCTCAAGCATGTACCAGTCTAAGATATTGCCAGCAAAACTGCACATTGTTCATTGAACCATATACTGTTGTGAGATTTTCAGAAACACTTACTGATGTGTTCCTTGACTGATTAAAATAAGTCTCTGCAGCACTGTGACCTCTTGTAAACCTGCAGTTTAGTGGTTTGATGCATAAAAACATGGCTTGACACACTTAATGCTGTGTTCTCAGCATTTAGAAATCTACTGCTACATAGATTGAACTTTGAGAGAGGAAATGTGTGTCAAGACAGTTCTCTGAAGTTTTCTAGGCTAGGCTCAATAGAGATCCAAGTCTACAATTACGATGGTGCTCTTTATTTGCACAAAGCTTGTCCTTGAATGGTTAAAATTATCATTGGTCTCTAGTTTCTGAATACATTAAGAGATGGTATTGGATTTTCATGAGGGCGGCAGTCTAAGCAAACTCCTCAGATCTCCCTCTCCCAAGCCACTTCCTTCAGCTCCTTTGGGGAATCTAAAGGCAAATACTATTGGTCTTTTACTGTCCATATACTTACTAGCACTCACACTTTGCTGTCGCAACAACGCAATTTCCCCATTGTGGGACAAATAAAGGTTTTCTTATTCTTATTATTATTCTTATTCTTATTATTCCCAAGCGAGCCGAGACAACCTCTCCGGAGTGTCCTCGGTTTGACCTGTGGCCTCCCCCAGTTAGGGCATACCTGAAACACCTCCTGGCCAGATGCCAAAGCCACCTCAGCTGGTTCCTTTTGGTGTAGAGGAATGATGTTTCTACAGAGCCATTCACGCTATCTTTAAGGGAGAACACAGACACCCTTTGGAAGAAACTATTTCGTTTCGTCATTATGTAGAGCTCATGACCATAGTTGGAGGTAGCAACAAAGATTAATCATTAAATAGATGGTTTTACTGTCGCACTCAACTATTCATCACTGGAGACACCGCACCAATCATCTGGCAATCTCCTCTAACTCGTTAACAAGAACCCAAACGACTCCTCCACTTGGGGCAGCAACTCGTTTCTAACCCAAACTGGGGACTCCACCTTTTTCCTGCTGAGACTTATGGCCTCAGACTTGGAGTTGCTGATTGTCATCCCAACCACTTCACACTCCGCTGCAAACCACCCGAGGGCAAGCTCAATGAATCCAACAGAACTGGAGCATCTGTAAAAAGTGGAGACCTGA
Organism: Etroplus canarensis; assembly: GCA_015106775.1. Classification (NCBI taxonomy): domain Eukaryota; kingdom Metazoa; phylum Chordata; class Actinopteri; order Cichliformes; family Cichlidae; genus Etroplus; species Etroplus canarensis. Next base: position 5,345 of record VUQH01037267.1, on the reverse strand, counting down.
TCCTGAGACCGCTGAACCCAACACCCTCCACTCTTTTAGCTGCACCTAGAAGTTCTGTCCAAAATATTATGAATACAATAGGTGAGGAAGGGCAGCTCTGGCAGTCAAACCGGCTAAGAACAAGTCTGACTTATTGCCGCCAATGCATACCAAGCCCAACTGAGGTTTTTTAAAGAGAAATATAATGACTTGCAAAACGCCACAGTATACTGTGATAAACTTCAAGTCCCTACCCCCCCCACCCAGGAGAGTTTTTGGACCACTGACGGTCCATTTGATAAAGTCACTTGCTTCTAATTGGAGCTTTTAATGGTTTGAAGCTTTAATTAATAAACCCCTTTGCTGACAGAAGTGCAGTGCTAATAGATGCAATGTGGTTTCCCCCCCTCCTAATTTAGATTGTTGCTGTCATTAATGTGAAAGAGGAATACTTAAAGTTTTCAGCTCCTGTAAGCGTGTGAAATTTCCATCTTTACTTACTGTGGGTTTTCTTTATTAGGTGTACCACTGAGTGATACAATTATTATCATCAAACCAATAGAAATGAACCCAGACTCTCCTTGAGCACATCATTGATGTGATGAGTTCATAAGCACTCATCACACATAGCCAGTGTGACCAATCTGGTTAATGACCAACTTCAAATTGCACTCTAATTTATTTAGGCCTGAGAGCGTGAACCAAGTACACTGACATCCTTCAAACACTCATTCATGACCTTCTCCAGTCTTCGTGAGGTCAGACATTCCGTCAGTGGGTGTACCACAACTTCTGCTCTTTTACTCTTTCAACAACCCCTGTTGAGATTTATTAGCCCTGTTTTAACAGACCAGTTCTACTGGGTAAAATCTCTAAAATGCAAGTTGGCAGCGTTGGTTTTTAATAGCAAATGTATTTTTTTTTTCAGCTGTAATAAATTTGCACTGTTCTTTGAAAATGTTATTCATAATTAATATCACTGTCTTCAAATAAATTGTAAACATCAAGCGAGATCTTACGCAATGTGTCAGACTGATACTGTGATCTCAGTTAGCTCATCTGCTGTGTGTGAAGATACCCCCCATCTAAACTAATCGATAATACATGTTCACCCTCTGGCACAACTTGTACTTTCATATCTATGCAGACAACTTTATAAAAGTTTACCTTTTGATTTTTGTCCCTGTATTATTCACATTCCCTTCAATACTAGTACTAATGAGAATGTGGTGGTCTTGAAACATGTCTTGTTGCCATGTTTTTAGTTTTTGTTTTTTTATTTGATACTCCAGAGGAACTCGTAATACACGGAGTGTGTCTTTCACGCTGTTTTGTCTTTAGCATGGCTTCATATTGCACCTGTAGCATTTCAGAAATGGTATGTTTTTTTTTTTTTTTATTTTGACAGTTTACTGGATTCTCCATGCTGTTACTGTGTCTGTAATACTGCCCAGCTGGGTTTCATCAGGATCAGTCAATACAGATTCACAGCTGGTTCCATTTTGTAAAAAATACTTTGACCTTAAGTTCCTGAATTGTTGAAAAAGTATAAAATTTGAAATGGAAGCAGTTTTGCTTACAAAGTCTAGAACTTTTCTAGTGCTGCTATTTTTAACTGTTTAATGGGGAATGCTGAAGTATTATAACCAAGGTAATCAGAAGAGCTTCTCTACGACACATCAAACCTTGAAGCAGATTGACGTTTGCCTGCGTATGACTCATGCGTCCCGCGTACACGGACCATATGTCGCGGGTACTTTATGCATTCAGACACTCATGGTACTCATATGTCAAAATATGTGGAGATGGTGTACCCAAAATGTACTGTATTACCAGCCTACGAGTAACTTGTTTTTAACATATGTGTAACATATCAAACTTACCTCCAGTGGATATTGACGTTTGTAGACACATTTGATTTGTGTTTGTATTTGTTCCAGTTGTACTGAACATGTTTCTAACATACAGCATAATGGCATATGTCCTGCATTCATCCATTTAACGTCATTGTTCTGCGTATGCCAGCGTTTTAGAGGAATTTGGATGTGTCTGCATAGGCTTGTTAAATCATCCTGGTGTGACAGGCCCTTAGTACGTTTAAACACCACAGCCTATGTGGGTGTTGTTGCTGACCATGTCCATCCCTTTATGACCACAGTGTACCCATCTTCTGATGGCTGCTTCCAGCAGGATAATGCACCGTGCCACAAAGCTCCAATCATCTCAGTCTGGTTTCTTGAACTTGACAGTGAATTCACTGTACTCGAATGGCCTCTACATTCTCCAGATCGCAATCCAATAGAGCAACTTTGGGATGTGGGGGATGAGGGGATTCACATTATGGATGTACAGCCAGCAAATCTGCAACAACTGTATGATGCTATCATATCAATGTGGAATCTCTCAGGAATGTTTCCAGCACCTTGTTGAATCTGTGTCATGAAGAATTAATGTAGTTCTGAAGGCAAAAGGGGTCCAACCCAATACTAACAGGGTGTAGCTAATTAAGTGACCAGTGAGCGTATGAAGTTTGGTGACTTTGAGTAGTCTTTGTGAGGAGTTTTGGCATAAGAAAAAACACTCTTTGTTCAGAATAGTGCTTTATCTCTTCAGCTTCAGAGCTTTAAGAATCTCCCTGTCATTATCACAGCTGGGATGTTGTGGTAAAACGTGGGAAACCGATAATTAAAGTAAATACAACTTGAATGCACCATTAGTGACACAGCTGTAAGGCTGACTCACTGAACTAACTTAACTGAAGGGGGGGGGGGTGTGTGCAGATTTTAAAAACTGTAATTCATTCACCTATTGAGAAGAACTACATCCTCTAAGATCACCAAACCTCCCTGACTGTGGCATCAAAATACTAAAAAAACTGCTCTAACACAGGCTTCACTGCAGGGCCGTTGTATTGAATTGCATTAGAATCTGCTTAACTCTCAGTTTTTATTTTAAAGGGGAAACAGGACATGATTTGACCAGTCAGCATGATGAATATGATATGCTGTCACAAGATTCAATTCAGCTTTGAATGTACTGCAAATAAATGTGCTTTTGCAAAGTCTGTGTGACATGAATTTTGAAAGAAGTTTTTCTAGCTACTCTCAGATTAAAGATTTTTTTTTTTTCCCAGGCTGCCTAAAGAGAATATGCAATGAGCTTGTGATGTCTTACAAGATTGTTTTTGCGTACAGGTGTCCCACAGGGCTGTTCTTCTTTTATACATTATATCATTTTAAAACTCTACAGTAGAAAGGAGGTGACCTAATGGTACTGCAATAACTAGAATTGTCTTTTAAGTACCACAGGTACAGGGCTTGGGCAAACATGCATTCTTCATGTGATAACATGCTTTTATTTCAAATTCAGTGGTTTGGGGCATTAAAACTTAATAATCATGGTCCCAAATGTCTGCACATAGTCACACATGATCAAGCTGAGCTGTGGGCACCAGTTTCTTCTTCCCACACATGTCCCTATACCTCTGGAAAAAGGGCCCTATAATATGCAACTAATCCATGTTCTCCACAGGAATCCAAAACACCCACTATTGGACTTAAAAAGTCAACCAAGGGTAATGGATTTCTGTTATGGTTTTAAATGGGGAACTCACCCTGAAGATCAGTCGGTCAGTCCAGTTAAATAACTCATCCAGCAGTTAGGACCAAAACGGCACATGAATACCGTTTCTGAAGGTTAAGAGCAGTCACGGTAGATCTTTTTAGATCTGGCTGGATCTGGTTTAGCATTTACAGCAACAGGAACCTCTTGAGGAGAAGTAAATTTAACTTGCTATAAGTACATGTGTGCACTTTTGATTATACTAACGTGTCTCTCTCGCTGCCTTTACCTGCATCTCTTCTGCCAAGTGAAAAATTCCTGATTCTCAGTCTTTAGCAGTGTGCTGCAGTGTCGTACACTCTCTGGCCAAAAGTACTGGGGCAGGAGGAGAAGAGGAAGACCACAGAGAAGGTTCATGGATGTAGTGAAGGAGGACATGCAGAGGGTTGGTGTGAGGGAAGAGGATGCAAGGGACAGGGTGAGATGGAGGCAGATGATTTGCTGTGGCGACCCCTAACGGGAGCAGCCGAAAGAAGATGATCTTTCCCACAGTCTATGGGATTATTTGAGGAACTGCAAGATCCTCTCTGATGGAAATCATTTTCGGGTCGCAGGAGCACAGGAGATGCGTGGCAGCATCCGTTAGCATAATGCAAAAGCATCCTTAGTGCTATCTTGCGGCCATTTGCAGTGCAACCCTTTCGGTCCCTTCTAAAACATCAACAGCACAATGAATTCAACCGAATGCCAGGTTTGTATGCCCTCCCCCACATATCCAAGGTAGCTAACGTTGGCATCAATGACCATTTGATGTCAATTTGCAATATTTCAACACTTGCTGAGCAAATAAAAACAGGGGGTCTAAATTCTATCAGCTGTTGGACTGAATTTAAATTTCAGACAAAACTAATCGTAGCGGGTAGTCCTATGATCGTGTTTATCCTGTTATTTGATTCACAGCACAGAGTAAAGTAGTCTGCCTGTGTGGCTGCCGCAAATAAAGTGATATTAAAAACGTTCAGCGGTACTTTGCAAGGATTGAAACTGCTAGTGCAGAGGTTATCGGATGATAAATTTACTGCCTCTATAGAACACCAGTATCATTCAAATGCTTTCTTTTTGATCATTTTAATTGAGTTTGAATTAGTAAACAAGTCATGGCGAATGCCAGTGATACAATAACGGAATAAATTATAATTTCAGTTCATCTCTGAAGACTAGCAGTGCGTTCACGCATAATGTTGAGAAGCTAATTAGCATGCATTGATTGGACAGTTGTTTCCTCAACCTATTATTGTTGCCTACTGTTGTTTATTGTCTTTGGTCTTGTTATTAATTTTTGTAATTCTGGCCATATTTCTGTAGTTGAAGCATTTCTGGTTCCTGGCCGTTGGTTATTAAACTGTGCATAGAAAAACCTCTAAACGGAAGAAAAATGGTATTTTCCACATGATTGTATGTATCTTGTGCACACAGCTGCTTTCATTCAGCAGGAAATGCCTTTTGTTTACCATCCCTTAAGTTCCCACACAATTACACACTATATGATGCCTTCTGTTTGCTAAAACAGATGTACTGACATATTGGCCAAACATCCCCATCAGCAGATATCAACCTTGTGGGCTGATGACATTTACCAATGGCCCTGTCTGATGTAATCTGTTGTTCAAAGATGATGTGATGAAGAGCTGACAGATTTTCAAACATGAGATTTCTGTGTTTCAGAAACAAACCAACACTTAAAAAAAAAAAAACTATCCCTTTTTTCCACCAAGTCAGACTCAACTATAGTCTGACTTATCTGA
>VUQH01037265.1:0-19058 GCA_015106775.1 Etroplus canarensis | reverse complement strand
CCTTCCCCCCCCCCCTTTTTCTTTTTTTTTTTTTTTTAACCCCAGCACATTATAAAGAAAAGCCTGAATGTACAGTTTTTAATTAGAAAAAAACACGGCTGTAACTGTGTTTATGCAGGTGCTGCTGAGAGAAACATCTGAGGCAAAACATGAAGGAAGTACAGCTTTGTGCTCCTGCAATACGATACTGTTTATTCATTCAACCGTCCTTGACTTTGACGAGGTTTGAAGCCACTGAAATGCTAATTATTTCACTAAATGGTGCAAACCTTTCATGTAGCAGTCCAGAAAACACAGTGCATGAATGCAGTTGTGAAACTTCCTAAAGAAGCCTGTGTCTGCAGTAATAAGGCTTCTCTCCAGTTCTCACCCCTCTTCCTTTTTTTTTTCTTTCTTCCCCTCTTTGACCCACCTCACAATTATGCGTATGTATGTGCTTAATCAGGTGCGGCCCACCTCCGCCTTCCGTCGGCCTGCCATATGGTTCACAGTTTTGCATCATTTGATATGCAGCGCTTTAAGAAAGTGTTCGTTCCTGTTGAATTTTTGCACATTCCCTGTTGTCAGATGTTGCAGCTTGAATTCAGACGCCAAGGTGTTGAACACAAGGCACAAAATAGACTCTAATGACAGAGTAGTTTAAAGTTAGACTGCAGTTTTCAGGTTCAAAAAGTCAAGGGGCTTGAGCACTCTTTGGATTTTATTACATAAGAGTTGACACAAACCTTCACCATAATGCTTTTCATTTCTGATCTCTGCATAATTATGTTGTCTTGTGGTAGAAAATTTAAAAAATGCTGTTCCTGTGTCCTGTTTTTATGATAAACAAGGCTAACCCACATGTCGACAACAAATACACAGCCTCTCTGCGTGTCTTGTTTATGAGCAAGGAGGCAGCATATGCTGCTCTTCACCAGCAGCCTTTCCCACTGCGATCCTCTCCCGCTCTCCTCTCCTGCCTTAAATACTTCTCGCCAATCACCTTGAGAGCATGCGAGCGTCTTTGATTTATTGTACCGGCCGGGCTGCTTCTCCATCTTCGACCCCAGCTTGTCACAAGGCGGCTATAATTGGGAGATGCTCATGACCCACCTAACACAGCAGCCCAGTCGGAGGGGGTGGCATCCTTGGGAATTCTCCATCTCACTCTCTCCCTCTCTCTCACTGATATTTTTTTCCCTTTCTCCCTCTTTCTTTCTTTCTCTTCCAAGAAAAGTAGGACACCCAGCAGCACCATTAATTGTTTTGCCCTTTATATCTCAAAAACAGTAGAGAGAACAAGAGAAAAAGAAGAGTGGGTGAAGAAGGACGCAGCCTCACTGTCTTTGTCCTCTCCTTGCTTTGCAGGAGGCCTCAGCCAGCTTTGAAGAGTGGGAGAGGCTGATGAAGGGACTGGGGTCAGGGGTCGCTGCAACGGACAGCCCCTTCACTGAGGTCATGACCCTGGTCACACAGATGTACAAGCAAACAGCTATTGCCAAGGTAATGGGAGAGCAGCTGGTATTATATCTTGTTTAATCTGCCTTTATAGGATACCTATGAAAGATGAAGCAGGTATTCTATATGTTTTTAATCATCTGGGTTATCCCAAGCCCCATAGGGCTGAATTGTTGTCCAAATGATCAATGAGCCACACTGTTGCATTGGTGACATGTGACTTCATTACCACGAGCACAGATACTGTAGTTTATCAATCCCATGTGCACTGGCCATACTCACTAATGCACCACAGCTGAAAATACCTTCAGTTTGACTAATGGTTGCTAAAAACTACATTCCCCAGCTGGTTTTGTTAATTAGTTTGCATTTTTGATAAATAAAACTACTGTACAAAATAGTGGCTTTGCATACAGCACTGTGCAAAAGTCTCAGGTCACCCCTCACTTCTTTATATTTTGCTTCTGAGGAGCCAGACTTGCTTGTAATTTTTTAAAACAGTTTTGAGCAATAGTTCTTCACACTTTCTGAAGGTCTTTTAAAGTTGTTCTTTGAACATTGGCTGCTTTTACATTCATTTTCAGTCCAGTGACACAGGAATGGTCTGAAAAGCGATCTAAAACAAATTAGCGGTATCTGAAAGTCATGTCCTTAAGAAAAAGGGGAAAAAAAATCCAGCAAAGACCTGACACAGGACCTGAGAGATGCATCTGGCCCTTCAGTTGATCCAACTGATGCTTAACGAAGTCTCACCAGAAATGGGCTCAATGGAATGGTGGCTACCAGGAAGCCGTTCTTAAGGAAAGTAAACAGGAAGAAAAAACCTGCATTATGCCAAACAACAAAAGAAGAACAGAAGACTAAAAATGAGTGGAAACAGGTCTGAAGGAGTTTTTAATCCAGATTTAAAAATTTTGGTTCAAATTGCTAATTGCATGGAGGAGGCCAGGAAAGAGTTACAACAGTGAGTGTCTACCGTTATCTGTAAAACATGGTGGAGGCTCTGTCATGGTTTGGAGCTGCATTTCAGTCACTGGTGTTGGGGATCTTGTCAAAATTGATGAATGCAGAAAAGTACTGTAAGATTTTAATTAGCCATGGAGTACCATTTGGACAGTGTCTTATGGCTTTATTTTTCAGCATGACAGTGATCCCAAACACTCTGCCAAAGCAATAAAAGCCTACCTACATAGAAAAAATGCACAGTGGAACATTATCAGTCATAGATTAGTCTCCCTCAAGCCCTAGACTCAACATTATTGAAGCAGTGTGGGATCATCTTGACAGAGAACGGAACAGAAAACACCCAACATCCAAAAAAGGTCTTTGGAATGTCCTTCAAGAAGCCTGGAGAACTATTCCTGAAGACTGCTTAAATAAATTCCTAGAAAGCAAGAAAGAAAGTTGAGGCTGTGTTGAAGAATAAAGATAGCCATAAGAAATAGTGACTTTCAAGCTGTTTAGAATTAGACAAACTGTGTTTACCTTATATATACCATTTATATTTGCACATTTTAGTAAATCATTGCACCTATTTCCCATTTTCTTAGCAAAATATAAAGAAATGAGGGCTGGCTTGAGAATTTTGCACAGTCGTGTTTGTCTATAAAATCTGGTTTTAAACTCAGTGTCACCTCGTGGTGACTTGTTATTCAAGCCCTGACTGAATTTACTAAGTGTTGTTAAAACTTCCAAAACTTTCATGATGGTCTGCCATTTCCCAAACCTTCACAGCATGTCACAACAGTATCGTGGACTGTTGCAGTTGCTTCAAAAATGTTGTAAATGTATCTTAATCTTTAATAACCACATTAGGTTGGTTTGGGAAATTTCTCCCTCAAAGAAGTGGCACGAATGTTCATGAAGCAGATGGGCAGGTAGGAACCAAGCCTTGTGAAAGTCCTCATAATATTTTATGTGAATTCGTAACATTTTCCTTTTTATTTCTAAACAATTTGCTGCATTTCATATCTTTATGTAATTGCTCAGCAATGGCTCACAAGCAGTCATAAATTCATCATAGCTATTTTCTTTTCAGTTTCTTAGCAGGCCACTCTGCAGTGAATCCTTACAAATTTAATGTCATGTTGATTCATAATAAATTTGCTGTAGTAGGAACTCTGCTTTAGAAGAAGAAGCTTTCTGAATATTGGAATTACAGATACTGCCCCTCAGAGACTGAGCAATGTCACTGTAATGTATGCATGTTCTTTATTAAGTCCTAAAAAGTCCAAAATTAAAATAATAATAAGGTCTTAAATTTGCTGTACTGTAGACTAGTGATCACAAACCTAATAGAATAATCTCCTTCTGTTCTCATCTCCTGCTGATCCATTAGCAGCTTCACACGAGCATTTGGGACATCTGTTTTGTGTTTGGCTCCAAAATGGGAAAGTTAGAAAAGGCAAGGCAGCCTTCTCATGTCTAATAAGAAGAGCAGGTGATGTAGGCTGCACCAGCTAGAGAGCACCGGATTCCCGTTAAGCTTTTTTCAATACAAGGCATAAATAATTATGTCTACATCATAAATCAATGTAGCGTCTTCAGATTCTTTGTTTTGTCTGACCAACAGTCCAAAATCCAAATGCTGTGTTTGAAGGGATTATTGCACTGCTGAATAGTTGTATATAATGCATCGTTCCAATGTTGTTGAGTCTTAATGTTTATTTGTTGAGGTCTTATGACTGACAGATATGCTCTAGGGAACTTGTTTTGTGGTATAAACAGAATCAGTATTCATATTCTGATTATACCATAGAACAAGTCTTTACATTTTTACACGCTGTAGGGCCATTTTACGGCAAATTTCAACTTGGTATACATTAAGTCAACCTTTATATCCCCAGTTTTAATAATATGTATGTAACAAGTCCATAGTAACAAAATAAATTGCTAAAAAGTGCAATGATCCATAAAAAAATTGAAATCTTTTTTTACACGTTTCTAGATACAGAAATGTCATAGCTGTATCCCTCAAAATTGTAAATGAAAAAAGTTGCACAAATTCCTTTCAACAGTTTCTAAACGGTACCAGAAACAAGTATATTGTGTACAGTTTGCAAAAAGACAGCATGTACATCAAAATAAACTATTTCAATGTTCTAATTGTCCCTGGAAGTTCTATACAGAAAGACACAAAGTCAGACTTCACTTTTCAATGGCACAAGTGGAGCTTTAATAGGACCACAATTCCCAGGAAAATTGTGTCATTTCCTGTTGTAGCAATGAGTGGCACACATGAAAGCCATGTGATAATTCATCCTGACAACGTGTTGGTGTATATTCAGATTAATAATAACCATAAAGTATTCAGATTCTGATTCTGATGATTCTGATACCTAGGAAGTGCTGTCAACAGTTGATCAGATCAACAAAGCAACAGTGTCTGGAGCATATCGTTTATGTTGTTGTTTTTGTTGTGTGTGCACATTTTACCTGAGTTATGCAAACCCATTAGTGGAAGGAAACGGCTCTCTTGGACACACTGAATGCATGATACAAAAAGAACGATTGCTCTCTTATTTGGTTGCAATTCTACCGGCATTTAAAAATAGATATGCAAATGGCAGTGCTGGTGCTCCTGTAGGTCACAAAGGGTTAAAAAGAAGCATTAATTTAGATTTTTAAAACGCTACTTCAGGCCTGGTTACACTTTCTTTCTGATTTAAGTATTCTTCTAAAGAAAAGACCAGGGGCATAGAATTGAAAAACAGATACAGCATTTTGAATATTCTGGAGCTCTGTATGAATAAGTATATTAATAAATATGATAAATGGCCTTCCTGTGTTGTGTAAAGTCAGTATAACTAGTAGCAGATAATACTTTTGGCAGTGTATCATGGCTGTTGGTGATCTGAACTGCTGATCTGCTGGGATTTTCCCACACAACCGTCTCTAGGGTTTACAGAAAATGGTCTGAAAGACAGAAAACATCCAGTGCCTTGTTAAAGCCAGATGTCAGATGACGATGGCTAGACAGTCAAAGAAGGATCCATAAAAGCATCTCTGAAAGTACAACAACCTTGAAGTAGAAGGGCTACAGCAGCAGAAGACCACACCAGGTGCCTCTCCTGATGAGTCTCAATTTCTGCTGCAACATTTAGTTGGTAGGGTCAGATTTTAGTGTAAACTACATGAAAACATGGATCTGTCCTGCCTTGTAGCAACTGTTCCAGCTGGTGGTGGTGGTGTAATGGTTTGACAGATATTTTTTGACATACTTTGGGCCCCTTTGTACCAGTTGAGGATCGTTTAAACACCACAGCCTACCTGAGCATTGCTGCTGACCATGTTCATCCCTTTATGACCACAGTGTAACCATCTTTTAATGGCTGCCTCCAGGAGGATAATAAAAATCTTAAATTCATTTGTTGAACATGATGAGTTTACTTAAATGGCCTCCACAGTCACCAGATCTCAGTCCAGTAGAGCACCTTTGGGATGTGGCGTAACAGGAGAGTCTCATTATGGATGTGCAGCCGACAAGTCTGCAGCAACTTTGTGATGCTGTCAATACAGATCAAAATCTCTGAGGAATGTTTCCAGCACCTTGTTGAATGTGTGCCACAAAGAATTAATTCAGTTCTGAAGGCAAAAAGTGGTTCAACCTGGTACTAGCAGGGTGTACCTAATGAAATAGCGAATTAGTGTGCATATGCACTGATGAATACTCCTGGCCGTTATACAATTATATCTTCAATCCCCAAGTATGCAATCCTTCATAATATTATAACCACATAAACTCACTGATTTAGTATTCGTCCATCCACTCATCTTTTTCTGTTTATCCAGTTCAGAGTTGTGGGGGGGCACTGGAGCCTATCCCAGCTGTCATAGGGCAAAAGGTGGGGTACACCCTGGACAGGCTAGTGATTTTGGATCTCTTTTGGATCTGGAGAGTCCTGAGGTTTCATGATGCTATCTAAGATTAATATTGTTATACTGAGATGTTAATGAACCTGATAATGTTCAGTTGGTTGGCTGTTAAAGGTGTTCATTAGTCAGATTAACCTCGGTCCTTCGATTGGATGTTTGGATAATTAAGACAGTTCCTATATCTTTATCTCTATCGCCATCCATCCATACATCTATCCATTCTCTCAAGCCCTTATCCAGATCAGGGTTGCCAGGGGCCGGAGAATATGAAGATGCTGCCCATACACCTGATGAAGGTCGGATAGACTAAAACCTTGCAGTTTAACATGTATTCCAGCAGTAAGTGAAGCAGTATGCAGAAGTACACTGAATTGCCCTTAATAAATAAAACTATACATTAGTGACCCATTCTAATAGCTCTTCAGTACGAAAGGGGAATGGAAATCAAAGTATTGAGCTGGATTTGATGTTCTCATGGTCTGTAATGGACATTAAACCACATTTAGATTCTGAGAGGGATAATTCATCTTGGAGAATTTCTGCTCGATGCACTCAATCCTCTGTTGACATAAGTCAACATTCAGCATTTGCTGTTTTAACCATAAGCCTTCTTTCTATTTTTTATTTTTTTTTCACAGGCTGTGCAAATGTAAACTTTTCAGCAGCACTGAAAAAGCAACCTTGGTTTCAGTTTGACCACCAAGCATTCATACATTTATTTAACACAGCGATGTGAGTTTCAAAGCATGAAAGGGAAGCAGACTGAATCTGATTTGAGCGAAACAGGTGATTTTTTTATTGAGGAACAAGTCTGTCAAAATCAATATCATGAAAATCTGGTTAAATCCATCGTTCTTGCGCTTGTCAGAAAGGGCTGACAGTTTAAGAGAACTTTGAAGGAATAGTTTGACATTCAGGAAAGAACACATTAATACTACTATCATGTCTGCCCATTGTGTGTAAAGCTAGAGCCTGGAAGTGATTGATGTTGGGCCTGCATCCTTGAGCTTGCTTTTCACATGTGCAGTGGCAAACATGGAGTAACAGAAATCTGGGGGAAAAAAATGTAAAAATTGTTTAAAATAACATAACTTACTGCTTTCTGCTGCCATAAAACTAGACTGGCCTGATGATGGATTTAAGGGGCCGATCGCAATGCCAGTTTTTCAGAAGTAAACCATTCTGATACCAATACATCCACCAGTATTCTTCTTTGTATTCTAGCAGTTGATAATGACACTGTTGTAAATTCATTCAAAGAAAACAAAACAGCAAAAAAAGGGAGATGCTATCATAGCAACATATCTACACCTATATGAATAGATTGGTGACAGGTCAGTATCAGATAATAATATCGGTCATATCAGTCAACACACACTGTCCACTTTATTAGAAGCACCTTGCTAGTACCAGGTTGGACCCCTTTTTGCTTGCAGAACTGTCTTAATTCTTTGTGAATTAGATTAAACATGCTACAAACATTCCCAAAGGTCTCAGTTCAATTGAGCACCTCAGAAGATGGTACACTGTGGTCATAAAGGAAGGGACATGGTCAGAAGTAATACTCAGGGAGTCTGTGGCCTAATGGTCAGGTGGTACTAAGGAGTACTAAGGGGTGTGTCAAGAAACACCATTGCACCACCGGCAGGCTGCACTGTAAATAAGTCGGGATGGATCATGCGTTTATGTTGTTTACGCCAAATTCTGACCGTGCCATCTGAAAGTTGCAATAGAAATAAAGACTCATCAGACCAGGCAACGTTTTTCCAGTTTTCCAGTGTCCAGTTTTGGTGAGCCTGTGTGAAATTTAGCCTTAGTTTCCCATTCTTAGCTGGCAGAAGTGGTGCCTGGTGTGGTCTTCTGCTGCTGTAATCCGTCTGCTTCAAGGTTCGACATGTTGTCTATCCAGAGATGCTCCTCTGCATACCTTTGTTGTAACAAGTGGTTATTTGAATTATTGATGCCTTCCTATCAGCTTGAAGCATTCTGGCCATTCTCCTCTGACCTCAACATGGTGAGGCATTTTCTCCAAGAAAACTGGTGCTCCCTGGATATTTTCCCTTTTTTTGGACCATTCTCTGAAAGCCCTAGAGATGGTTGTGTGGGAAAATCTCAGTACATCAGCAAGTTGCATTATACTCAGAGCAGTCCATCTTGCACTAACAACCATGTCATATCCAAAGTCACTTAAATCACCTTCCCCATTCTGATGCTTGGGTTGAATTCAGCAGGTTGCCTTGACCATGTCTACATGCCTAAATGCATGCAGTTGCTGCCATGTAATTGGGTGCTCAGATATTTTGTATTAACAACTAGTTAAACAGGTATACCTAATGATGTGGCAAATGAGTATATAAGCAGGTAATATATGTATATTGGGCCCTGTCAATTTATGCAATATGATTAATGGTTAATAAAAATTAAGATAATCTCCAGTAGAGATTTGAAAATGTGGGCATGACAGATTATTATTTAGAGCTACAGAAATATGCATTTACCTTTAATGTTTTCCTAAAGTGGTTCTGAAAATACCTCTTTGAGATGTCACACTGAGTAAGTGTCCTTGGTTGTGTAACTCTACTGCAAATGGAGTCAAAAAATTTTCCAAGCTCTGCAAACATTGTTTTCTTGTGTGAAAGTGAAGCTTTTAGCTTTTCATATGTGTGCAAACTGTTAGAAAGCAGACAACACCACATGATTAGCACCACAGCTTACACACGCCTTCAAATTAACGGGTATTTTCCTAAAAGAATTTAGATCTTTTTTAAAGGGGAACTATTATGCGCATTTTCAGCCTCGTCTTAAAGGAACTTTGCTTTGGTCACAGTTAAAAAAATAATCAGTATTTATACTTGGCGACCACCCTCTTTTACCTTTACGGTAACTTTTTGTGATTGGCTGCCCCTCGTAAACAGAAGTTTTGAGCTGCTGGTGGGTGGGGCTTTTGTGCTGACAATGACCATATTACAGTAGGTACAGTGGATATAAAAGGTGAACATCACCCTGTTAAAACGCCTGGTTTTGCTGATGTAAAAAAAAAAATGAGACCGCGGTAAATCATTTCAAAACTTTTTACACCTTTTAATATGAACTATAAACTGTACAACCAAATTCGAAAAGAAACAAATCTTTTAGGGGGAAAATATAAAGCTAAAAAATGTACAATAAGCTGGTTGCATAAGTTTGCACACCCTAAAACAAATACTTTGCTGAAACATCTTGTGCTTTAATTACAGCATTCAGTCTTTTTGGGTACACACCTGCCATCAATTAAAGTGACTCTGATTAACCCCAAATCCCTCGTAGGATTTTCCTGACAGTTACTCAGTTTCATCCTACAGTAAAAGCCATGGTTCACAGAGAGCTGACAAACTATCAACGGGTTCTTATTGCTCAAAGTTATCAGTCAGGGGAAGGGGACAAAAAAATTCCCACAGCTTTACATATACCATGGAACACAGTGAAGACAGGCATCAAGAAGTGGAAAAAATATGGAGCTATAGTGGCGTTACTGAGAACTTGACCCCCCCTTGTAAATTGAAGAAAAGATGAGATGAAAACTGATCAGGGAGGCTGCCAAAAGGACTACAGCATCACTGAAGGAGCTGCAGGGATTTCTCCTGTGTTCTCCATATGTCTGGACTATAGTTTAGCGTTGCAAAATGGAAGCCTTTTCTTACAAAGAAAAATAATCAGGCCCGGCTAAATTTTGCACAAGAAAATAAATATACATCAGGTCTCCCAGAAGCATGTGGAAAAATGTGTTAGTTTTAGGCAGCATCATGCTTTGGGGTTGTTTTCCTTCAGCTGGACCTGGAGCTTTTGTCAGTGTGGAGGGACTCATAAACAGGCCCAAATACCAGTCAATTTTGGGCCCAAACCTTCAGATGTCTGCTAGAAAGCTGAAGAGGAATTTCCCCTTTCAGCACAACAGTGACCCCAAACATGCATCCAAATCAGCAAAAGAACTGCTTCACAGGAAGAAAATTAAAGTTTTGGAATGGCCCAGCCAGAGCCCAGACCTAAATCCAATTGAAAATCTGTGGGGAGATGCCCTCACACTCTGACAGATTTGGAGCACATTGTAAGAAAGAGTGGGTAAATATTGCCAAGTCAGGATGTGCCATGCTGATAGACTCCTAACCAAAAGACTGAATGCTGTAATTAAAGCAAAACATGCTTCAACGAATTATTAGTTTTAGGGTGTGCACACTTATGCAACCAGCCTATTTTTGTTTTTTTTTTAATATTTTTCTCCCTAACCGATTTGTTTCGTTTTCAGTTAAAGTGTACATGTTATAGGTCACATTAAAGGTGGAAAAGTGATTTACTGTGGTCTTATTTTTCTACATCAGAACAACCTGGTATTTTAAGAGGCGTGTTCACTTTTTTGTATCAACTGTATATCTGCTCTCTGTGAGTTGAAAAACAAATGTGAAACAGTGTTTAGAGCAGCCTTCAACCTGAGCTTGTGGTTTATTAGTATTACTTGAACATACGCTGGCCTCGTAATTTGAAACTTCATTTAATACAGGCCTCTATCATTGCAGTGGTATACACCAAATATATAACCAAAAATAAGGACAAGCATAATAGGTCCACAGTAACCTCCAAAAATCTGACAGGTAATAGCAAAATACATGTATTATCCAGAGCCATTTAAATAACTTACAATGAGCTAGTTAATGCGGTTTTTATTCATTTTCATGTTTCAGGAAATGGTGAATTGATGGCACAGCATCATTCTCAGAGCGTTTGGCCGACCACTCAGTGAGATCTCATGGGAAAAGCATTGCCATGGTAACAGAGCCTAATGGTCGCCAGTGAAAGCACTTAGACAAAGTAGGGAGTTATAACTGAGGTATTATTTAGTTGCGTCCAGCCTGGCATGATTACACCTTATATCAAAGTTACACACTGCACTAAAATAGCATCTCTGTGATGTTGTTGCTATGGAAACTCCATCGGCTCTCTGTTTGAAGTGACTCCTTTTTTTTCTTTTTAATGAGAGCAATATGGGAAGGTGGCATTTAGTCTAAGGAAGGCTTGGGTCAGAGCAACTAGTGTTGAGAAGCTAACATTTCCTGTTCGTCAGTAGAAGCTTTTCTGCACTAATATAGCTTTCAACCTCTGCTCTCCTTCCAGCCTCTTACTAATCTGGATGCTAAGAGAACAGGCAGTTCCCTCATCCCTTTATATTTGTAGTTGAGTAAACAGTTTCTCCAGATATGGTATCCCTCTCCAATCATCTGCCATGTTCGAGGGCCGGCATTCCTCTCAATTAGCCCAGCGCCCTCAGCCATGAGGAGTGTGGCCCCAAGGTTAACGAAGACCGGAGATAACCACTGAATGCAATCATCGACACGCTACCCGCGCAGCCTGCCTCCGAGCTTGGATCTTTTTTGCGCTTGGTGTTGTTTGCTGATTGGATTTCTGCTCAGTTTAGCCTAACACCGGACCTCCTTTCATTACAAAGCCCCCACCCCCACCCCAACCCACTCACCCACCTCAAAGCTGATACTGTCGGCCTAGTCTCATTTCCTCTCCTATTGGTTCAAACAGTCAGACACACTTTCTCTACTTCTGAAAAAAGCTTTCTTTCTTTTTCTTCTTTTTTTTTTGGATCATTGGGAGGGGTGGAATGGCATGATAGATTCACACATCTATGTCACTCTGACAAGCATCACGGCCCCTGCCTGCCAGTCCGCCTGGCGACGAAACTGCCAAACGCCTTTGGGGTATTTTTGTTGCTTTACCCGCCAAGCATCTGCTCCCAATTACCCAGAGAGGACAGCTCTGATGCTGGACTTTAAAGCAAGCTAACGGGCCGCTTCAGACAGCCGAGAAGTTTGTGCACTAATTAAACTCAGCGGAAGGAAGCCGGCGAAGCCAAGCCGTCAGTAATGAGGACCCCCCCCAGATCAGAACAGGGTCGGCAGGCCTGGTGGAGAGATTCATTATCAGGCGCATCGGCTAATTATCAGCAGGGCAAAGCAGAGGTTCTCCCACCAGAGCAGGTGTGTGATGGCTGCAGAGGTTGTCAGCTTGCAGGAGGTGTGGAGATTATAGGGGTGGGCTTCACACCGCACAGAAAGGTCCTGTCTCCAAAACCGTCTAGTAAGGGCTCTGTTTGACTCAAATCAAACCTCGGTATTTCTCACTAGTTGGTGCTATTCCTGGCCGCTTTTTGGCCCGGGGCTCTGAAATGAGCCGAGTCCGGATGCTCAATGACACGCTCATACAGCTCTTGCAGAAGGAGCGGCCACAGCCATCACAGTGTGATCGCTGGGCAGCAGCGCGCAGTGAAATGATAGATACAGATACCTGCAGGGTACAGTTACCTCACTGTGCTGCTTTCTTTTTTAGATTGTGAGCTTCACACTGTCAATCAAGGTCAGAGGCTTCAGCAGAAAACAAGCAAGCGTGTGTGTGTGAAGCTTGGACTGTGATGTTTCTAAAGCGTTGTTACCATTTGACTTCATAAATAAAAAGCCCAGCATGAATACAAACATGGTTATGTTAAGAAGTAAACTTCAGAATAAAACTGTTTCAGAGAGCGAACTTTTACTTCCTGCATTAATTCTGGACTGCAGCTGTCATTTCGACAGGTAATAATTCTTTTTTGGAGTGTTTGCAAGTCCGGAAATGTTCGGAATGTCAGCCCAGTCAAATACATTGGATAGTGACATTATTAGGAAATAATAATGTAATAAACCCTTTCCTTGGTTGTCAGTAACATTGGAAAAGTGCTATAGCCTAAAAGTCTATTTAAAGACAGCAGGGGAAGCTGGCATTAAAAAAAATGCAGACTGTGTCAGATTATGGACTTATCAGTGTCACTGCCCCATCATGAACGCAGAGCTTCTAACTTTAATTGCAGTTAAATGAAGTGTTGCTTAAATTACACAATTTCTGCACATATTGCGCAAGTGTGTATACTATATGGGCAAAAGTATTGTGCCACACCCCTTAATCACTGAATTTGAGTGTTTCATTCATGCTCATTTTATAAAATCAAACACCCTAGCCATGCAGTCTGTCTTTACAAACATTTGTCAAAGAATGTTTTGTTCTAAAGAGCTCACTGAATTCGAGTGTGGTACTTTAATACCTTTGCAACAAGTCAGCTGGTGAAGTTTCTTCCTTCAAAGATATTACACCATCAACTTTAAGTGGTATTGCAACATTATTGCCAAGCAGAAGCGTTTAGGAACCACAGAAACTCAGCCAGAAAGTAGCAGACCACATGCACCAACACTATGCTGAGTCAGTAACTGCAGAGTTCCACACCTCCACCTCTGGCATTAACATCAGCACAAAAACTGCACGCTGGGCGCTTCATGGCATGGGTCTCTGTGCACGTTAGCCTTACATCACCAAGCACAATGCCAAGTGTTGGATGGAATGGTGTAAATCACGTTGCCACTGGACTCAGGAGCAGTGGAAGTATGTTCTGTGGGATGATGAATCATGCCTCTTGGTCTGGCAGTCCTAATGGATGAGTCTGGGTGTTTGGTGAATGCCAGGAGAATGTTACCTGCCTGACTGCATTACGCCAACTGTAAACTTTGGTGGACGAGAGATAACGCTGTAGAGATGATTTTTTGGGGTTATCTTTGGCCCTTTAGTTGCAGTGAAGGGAAAGCTTAATGCTTCAGCTTACCAAGATATTTTGGACACTTCAATTAGATTAGAAGATTAGCTTTTACTGTCTCCAAGGGAGCATATCACACAAAATAACTTTATCACATAAAATAATTATCGTAATATTTTTTTAAAAATCACATGTTCATACACACTTCACAGTCCATCTGTTGCTGTTCAGTAATTTGTGTGGCACTAAAGAAAATATATACCTGTTCTATGCTTCCAATTTTGTGGTAACAGTCTGGGAAGGGTCCTTTTCTGTTCGAGCATGACTGTGCCCCAGTTCACAATGCAGGATCTATGAAAGCGTGGTTGGAAGAACTTGAGTGGCCTGCACAGAGCCCTGACCTCAACCCTAGCCCACACAACTAGAACAAAGATTACAAGCCAGGCCCTCTTATCCATCATCAGTGTTCCACAGACACTCTTCAAAATCTTGTAGAAAGCCTTCCTGGGAGAGTAGAAGCTGTCATAGCTGCAAAGTGGGACCAACACTATATTAATGCCTATGAATTTAGAATGAGATGTCATAAAAGCTCCTCTAAGTGTAATTTGTAGGTGGGTCGGTCCTTTTGTCCATGTAATGTATGCCAAATCCAATAGGTCAATATTGGCCCTGTGATAAACTGGCAACTTGCTCAGGGTGTACCCCAGCTCTTTCCCTGCGGCAGCTGGGATAGGCTCCAGCACCTGCAGCTCTTCTCCTGCAGAGCTGTGGATTTTAAACCTGATTTGAAAGTATCTCCTTGTCACAGTTTACAGACTGTGTGGATTATAGAAGTCCTTTAAAGGAACCTAAATGCAAGATGTAGAGCAGCAGACCTAAAACAAAAGGTGAGCCTTATATTTAGGCTGATGAAAAAGTTTTTAAAAAGTCCGAAAGGAGATCAAACATAATCTAGCTGAGCGCAAAGAAGTCCTAAAACACTCGGGTTAACCGTGAATTCAACAGAGAAACACAGGTAGGCTTTTCTAAACTACCCCTACCAAAAAGTTATCTTATCTGCACATATTGGCCTACATATATGCTGATTCCAGCAATAGGCAAATATCAGCTCATAATATCAGTTGGCATATGAATGCAGACACCTTAAAGGTTTATAGAATAAATAAAAATGAAAGTAGCTGTTTGTTCATTTTGGGGTTCTTCTGGCTGTTCATATATGGAAAGGTGAGTGTCCTTATTTTATTGTATTGTCTCCAAATCAAAAAATAAAGAGCACACACACCAATCATAACGCCAAGTTGTGCGTTATTGATTTGACTCTTGGTATCCGTGAGCTGACAAATGCACCCCAGTCGCTCTGTGTGCTCCCTCCTTTTAAAGTCTGGATCCCTGGCATTCAATAGAGAATCGATCACGCAGAAAGGATGCCGCGGTGATTAATTGACTTCTTCACTGATCTCGCCGCTTCCTCTGTGTGTGGTGGACTGGTGAAGTGATGGATTCAGTAGCTCTCTTTCATCTGTGTCTATTTCTGTATGTGCGTGTGTGTGTGTGTGTGACCAGGCGGGAGCTGTGAAAGACTACATTAAGATGATGCTGGAGGCAGAGCAGCTGAAGTTCCTGGTGTTCGCCCACCACCTCACCATGCTGCAGGCCTGCACCGAGGCCGTCATCGAGGCCAAGGTAACCTCGGGCACTCCGCAGGCACCTGGAGCTTCTAAATGTGTTAAAGGGGTGGTAAGCAATGGCTGTGGTAGCGCCTGTAGAAGATGCAGCGACACTGGCGAGACATGCGGGAATGATTTGAAATCCCAAAGACAACTAGCTCAGATTTAAGTTCACAAAAGCATAATTAATTTGATAGCACATGGCTGCCTCTTCTGTAAATTTCCATCAAGAACAGACTGTTCCGTATCTCACTCATTGCTTCCACACTCATTGACCTACCCACAGCTCCGCCTTTTAAACCTTTATAAGCGTATGACCCCATACTCTAATAGTCCACATACTTGGCAAACTAGAGAGTACATTAGCATGTCATTTTGGGTGCAGCCTATGCGAGCATAGGAAACTGAATCCATATAAATATCCTACAATGTAATGTATAGGATGGTACACATATTTTCTGCTGTGAAATTCTCCCATAAATTTCAATTCAGGATTTTTGAATTAACTTATGTCTCTTATGAAGCAGTGAATATAATACAAAGAGCTCAGCAGACAGTTTTAGGAATCTCTTCTTTTTCAATTAGCTCAGGTAAGGTGGTCCAAACACGTCTTGTGTTTTGTTAATTCTTGCAGCAGGCAAAATTTTCCAGCTATGCAGTCATATTATTTATTGCTGTAAACATTTGTCTGGTGCAACCTTAGACGGTATATAAAAGATGGTGACCGACATGCTGTCACCCGTCGGTTATTGAAACTTCAATAATGTTTTGGCGAGCAAGGGGAGGAGAAACGGGGACAGTGCTCACTCGTAGGCTTGCAGCAGCATGTCCTGCTTCATCCTCCTTTTCTCATCCTAATGGGGACCATAATTTACAACATGAACTTCATGTTCTATTCAGTAATCTTTGAAATTGGTGACTGAGGCCAAAAGCTTCTAACCTGTGGCTCTTTTTTCCCCATGCCCAGTGGCTCCTTGTGGCTTTCGCAGCATCTAGATGAATATTAAAATGGAAGAGAACTATGGTTGGTTTTTAACTTTTTGTTTTTATTAATGATTGCATTTAAAATGTGCAGCCTATAAAAAATAACTAAAAATGTTATAGCCTTCATCCATCTTTTTAGGATGGAGCCTGTCGTGGCACTAACACTGAACATCAGATAACATTCACACCTTGTGTTCTTAAATGGTCTGGTACTTATGTAGTGCTTTTCTATCCTGAGTACTCAAAGTGCTTTTTACTACAAGCCTCATACAATGTTTTATTCTATGCACTGAGCACAATTTAGCTATCACACTCCAGTAGATACATCGGGTGCCCAAGGACACTTTGGCACATAGACTGGAGGAGCCGGGGATTGAACCCACACTCTCCTGTTTAGAAGACAACCCGCTCTACCTCCTGAGCCACAGCTGCCCCTCATTCTCTTAATGTTGTCAAACCTCAGTAGTAGCGGGTATCTTGGATGCATACACATAAATGACTAATCATGAGTCCCACTAACCATTGGATTCCAAGTCCAAAAACTTCAATGTTGTGGAGGAAAATAGTGAGATTAAAAGTGCATGGACAGATTTATCTGCTTCCGCCACCAACACTGCAGGCTTACTGCTAGGCTTGAACTGTGCCTGGACTTTAGCTAAAATTAAATGGAAACCAAAATAGTGTTTTACTATTTTATGAAGCTATTAGGTTGCTGTATGTTGCTGGATGTGCAGGATTCGAAGTGGCTTGCAGAAATTCATAGCTACTCTGAAGCTACTCTGTAACTTCTTGAATGTAATAAAAATGTGGGATTATTGCAGCTTTAAAGTAGCAAATAATCATAAGTGGCCCACAATAGAGTAGTTACATGTGCTAAAAGAATAACTATTTTTTGGAAAAGGTTTTTATTTAATTCTTTTTTTAAAAAGTAATAGTTAATAGGCTCTATAGAGTACTATGCAACAGCACTTCATTTTGAAACCAGGGACTTGCCCTCTGCTGGCCACCATAAAGAATGCAAGGTATTTCCTGTATAGACTTCATTTTTTCAGACCCCAAACCTACTTCCATCATTTATATGCAGTCTGTGGGTCCGACATATTTTACACCATGCATTAATTATAACTGGTGTAGTTGGCTCCAAGTACTTGCAGGGGTTTCCGGTTGTGCTGTTGTCCATAATTAGTCAAGTAAATGTGTTGTCACTTCACAGCATGCTAACAGTAAAAAAACACAACAGCAGTAACTACAACTTTAGAAATACATCTGTTTCGGCTAGGACAGCCACTTAATTTAAATTTCTGAGCGGCTGTACTCAGGCACAGCTGTTCTTAGACTTAAATACTAACACGTCTAAGTTTAGTATTTTGCTAATTACATGAACTAGAGCTGTGAATGATGTGAACAAAGTACTTTCAATGTGTTGTTGATGAGTAGAGAGAAGATATCTCCAAAGTCATTACTGTTCACCCTGAGGGGGTGATGTTTGTACCAAGTTTCACAGCAATCCATCCAGTTGTCAAGAATAATTTTATTTCTGTTCAGTTTCATTTACATAGCTCCAACTCACAACTGCAGGGATCTCAGAGTGCTTTATATTGTAAGGTAAAGGCAGTACAATGTTAGAGAGAGAACCCCAATGATAGGCAATCCTGTATCAGCAGGCATTTGGCAACAGTGTGGAGGAAGAACTCTCCTTCAATGCAATAACTTAGTCAATTAATTATTTTGCTACACTGAAGAAATTTATGTGTGAGATCAAAAATGAATATGAGAAGAAAGGTCAGAGTTTTTTGTGGTGTTTACATCTGAATATGTTAAACAGCATAGAACATGAAACCCAGTTTTTCAAGTGAGCAAAAGTATTGGAACATGACAAGTACAGGGATGAGTAACAGTAGTTCTGGAACAAAGTTTTATGGACTGATGAGACAAAGATGAACCTCTACTAAAGTGATGCAAAGGCCAAAGTATGAAGGTGTCATAGCTTGGGCTTGCATGGCTGCTTCTGGAGCAGGCTCGATCATTTTTATTGATGGTGTAACTCATGATAGTAGCAGCAGAATAAACTCAGAAATCTACAGAAATATCATCTGCCATTTTGTAGAGAAATACATCCAAGCTAATTAGGAGGAAATTTATGATGCAGCAAGACTACTTCTTCTTCTTTCGGCTGCTCTCGTTAGGGGTTGCCACAGCGGATCGTCTGCCTCCATTTCACCCTAACCCTTGCATCATCTTCCCTCACACCAACCCTCTGCATGTCCTCCTTCACTACATCCATCAATCTTTTCTTTGGTCTTCCTCTTCTCCTCCTGCCTGGCAGCTCCATCCTCAACATCCTTTGTCTTAGTCCCAGTCCCAAGCCCGGGTAAATGGGGAGGGCTGCATCAGGAAAGGCATCCGGTGTAAAAACTTTGCTAACTATGCTACTGTTGGCCGAAGACCAAGGAGGGGGAGAGGGGGAAAGCATGTTAGGAGGCAGAGAGAGAGAGAAGGAA
>VUQH01037263.1:6604-19192 GCA_015106775.1 Etroplus canarensis | reverse complement strand
ACACATCTTCTGCATCACCCTCACACACTTCTTTGCCACATGTCACTCCCTTGTACCACAGTTCCTCTCTTGGCACCCTATCATATGTTTTCTCAAGATCCACAAAGACACAGTGCAACTCCTTCTGACCTTCTCTATACTTCTATACCAACATTGCATCTGTTGTACTGTTTCTCGGCATGAAGCCATACTGCTGCTCACTGATGGTCACCTCTCTTCTTAACCTAGCTTCAACAACCCTCTCCCATATCTTCATGATATGGCACATCAACTTGATCTCTCTGTAGTTGCTGCAGCTCTGCCCATCACCCTTATTCTTGAAGATCAGTACCAGTGCACTTCTTCTCCATTCCTCAGGCATTCTCTCATTCTCCAAGATAATGTTAAACAATCTGGTTAAAAAGTCCACTGCCCTGTCTCCTAGACATCCCCATACCTCCACAGGTATGTCATCAGGACCAACTGCCTAGTTCATGTCTGTCAAATTGCATTAACTTTGGCATTTTTTGTGGATTCAACTAAAGAGATGGGAAAAAATGTTTTTGCAACACGTTGTTGGTGACAAAGTATCTAAAGATTCAATTTAAAATTGGTTCTTTTGCTAAGTTGTCTGTTACGCGTGGATACAACACTGGTTCATCCCTTGTAGGTGCCTTTTGAATGACACACATGATCAGCATTAAGTAGCTTAACAAATAAAAAACATTCCTCTGAAAAGGTTTTAAGAACTGGACTGAAAATGAGCGAAAAAGCAACCAATGTTGGAAGAAAAATTTTAAAGATCTTCACAAAGCCTGGGGAACGCTTGCTCAAGACTTCTTTTAAAAAACTACAAACTGACTCCCTGGAAGCAAATATCAAGAAATAAGGGACTGGCTTAAGATTTTTGCACAGTACTGTACATTGTGTGGGCCTGCATCTGTAGTGGAGACAAAGCAAATATATTGTAAAAATTCACTGCAAAAACAGGTTTAAGCTGAAGTTAAACTCAGTAAGTTTAGCTTCAATTTATGTTAGGGTTAATTTCAGCAAAGTTGCAATAGGAGGAATGGTTTATGTACACCTCCAGGAAATGAATGAATCATCCAGCTCTGAATTGCTGGAAACGTGAGTGTGTGTGCATGTCCATAGAAGAAGAAGAAGAAGAAAACCTGTCAAAATTCCAGAACCAGCTTCAAACATCTGCAATTTTATAATTAAACACACAAAACTGTCTATCAGCTAAAAAAACATCTGGGTCATAAGATCTCCCATCAATAATTAGTCTTCATAGTGGAACAGTTTTTATTTTCAGGACTGTTCAATGGAGGGCCAATTTATTTATTTATTTATTTAATAATTTCAGGATTGTACTTTTTTTTAAAAATGCAAATGTAATTTTTCCAACAGCAACCTGCTGATTAATATAAAGATTTTACTTGCTAATTTCACATCAGTGTTAGTTAAGTATCTCAGAGGGAGAGCTCAGGTTGAGCAGTTTGGAGATAAAGTAAGAGAGGTTGAGATGGCTTGGCGTGCAGAGGAGGGATAGTGGATATATTGGATGACAAAGCTGCCAGGCAGGAAGAAAAGAGAAGAACTAGAGAAAAGGTTCATGGATATAATGAAGAAGGACATGCATAAAGTGGATAATTGCTACATTCTTTGCTTGGTTAAGAGAAGCTCCTTCACAAAATCTAGCCAAGTCAAGAACACTCTCAAGGAGGTAGGTCTATCATTGTCAAGGTCTGTTATTAAGACACGCCTTCATGAATCTAAATACAGAGTAGTTGGCTGTGCTCAGGCCAGATTACATTTTGCCAGAAAACATCTAAAAGAGCCTGCCCAGTTCTGGAAAAACACTGGGACAGATGAAACCAAGATGAATTTGCAGCAGAATGGTGGGAAGAGTAAAAAATTAAGAAGGATTTTTTTAATCCAAATATTAAAAACAAAATTATGTTAGGTTGTCTCATTACTTTTGAGCCTCTGAAAATGGGGGATTACGAATAAAAATGGCTGTAAATCCTAAACAGTTAATGAATTCGTTGGTCAAACGCCTCGAATTAAAGCTGAAAATCTGCACTTCGATTACATTTTGACTTAAAATCCACTGCAGTGGCAGACAGAGGTAAAATTCTAAAATAAAAGTGTCATTGTTCCAAAACCTCTGGCTCTAACTGTACACTGTTCTCAATATTTGAAACTTTGTCCATGATTATATAATCATCAACTATTGTAACGGGATGTGATAGAAAATACTACTTCAGCTGTAGAGTGCAGGCTGCTTGGGTTAATAATGAAGCTGGTTATATCTAATGATCCATAAGGAGACCAGGAGTAAATGCCCCTGGGGACTGAGAAGGTTAACTCAGCCATGCAGCAATGTTGTATTGAGGTATACTGAATGAGAGGAAGGTAAAAGTAATGTGCTGTTTTGGTTGCTCAGCAGGGTATTTTTGGCAATACAAAAAAAGGCTTTGAGCAGAACTGACTGACTGTTTTAATAAATGTATAGGGCAATCTGATGTACCTTTGGCTGAGGTGTAAAATGAATCAAAACAAGTAAAGAGATGATTTCTGCCCCTCCTCTCTGTCTCAGCTGTTACACTGCACTTAAAGAGAAAAAAGATTATAAAAAAGGAAAAAAGCAAGGTTTGCAGCCTAACTAAAGTTTGAGAGAAGTATGAGAGTATGAGCGAATTATGTAAGAGATCATGCAAGACTGAAATTAACCAACCAGTATCAGTCTTCAGCTCGTATGTCTCTGTTTCACATTTTGGACTTCCTGTGTGGGGCTTTGTGGACGGAAATTATTTCAATATTTGAAAAGTATAAACACACTGAAAGCCTCAGGGAGGAGGTGACAGACACATATCTTTATCTGACAGGATAAGAAGCACAAAGTTAAATAGACTTCAAATCTCACCTCAAGCAGAGATTGGAAGCTTCAAATAGACTAAAAGTTTTTTTGTTTTTTTTTTGCTGTGCTGCAGTGCAGTGCCTGACAGAAAAGGACATCTCACAGTTGATCTGATAGCGACATCTGCACAATGTCAGACTGCACAGAGACATGGCTGAGGAATTTAATCCAAATGAATTAAAGGAAGTGACAGTGTCAAATAATGGAGACACAGTACAGCTTTCCGCTTCTTGTTCCACATTTTCTGTTCTATTCTTTTTTCTAGTCAATATTTTGAGATTACACAGAGTTATAAGGCCTGTTTTGATAAAAAATATACATCCATCCATGTTCTTCCACTTATTCAATTCGGGGTGTGGAGCCTATTCTGGCTGTCAAGGGGCTAGAGGTGGGCTACAGCTTGTACAGGTCATCAGGGCTGACACAGAGATCTACGGCCAGTTAACCTAACATGGAGGTCTTTGGACTGTGAAAGGAAGTCAGAGTATTTGGACACATACAGGCACAGGGAAAACATGCAAACTCCACACAGAGAGGCCCCAGCCAGCAGATTTGAACCTAGGACCTTCTTTCTGTGAGGCATCAGCGCTGACCACCACATCATTATGCTGCCAGCAATTTGCAGGCATGTTTCCTCATTACTCACTTTGCTTTCCCAAACATACACAATCTAAAAGCAAGATTAACTCGTGGTGTTATGTGTGGCGCTATTATCTCTGAAGTATGTGTAATTTGTCATTCCAGTCATTCCAAACAAAGTGCAAGGACAGTTCAGAAAATTTTGCTTTTCAAATGTTGCTCTTTTGTCTTACTGTTGTGCTTTCGTATTCTGAAATGATGTGTATTGCACCTCAGAGCCACCAGGCTAAACATCCCTGTCTCACAGTATTTAAGAAAGAAAGCACCTCCTGCTGCTCTGTTGAACAACACCAGTTCCAAAAATGTTGGGACACTTTATAAAATATAAATATTTACAAATCTCATAAACCAATATTTTATTCACAAAATAACATGGAAATATATTGTAGCGACTTCCATCTACAGATAAAGCCGCTGCCGGCTGAGTTGGGTTTTGTACTGTGACGCGTCTCCAAAAATCGCATCTCAAAATGCACCAAATGTTTTCATTTGGTGAAAGGCCTGGACTGCAGTCAGGCCAGTCGAGACTCTTCTACTATAAAGACATGTTGTTGTAACAGCTACAGTATGCGGTTTAGCATTGTCTTGCTGAAATATGCAAGGCCTTCCCTGAAAAAAGACACCATCTGGAGGGGAGCATTTCTTGCTCTGAAACTCGGATACACCTTTCCCCACTGATGGTGACTTTCCAGATGTGTAATTTGCCATTTCCATAGGCACTGAAGCACCCCATACCAGCAGAGATGCAGGTTTTAGAACTGAGCGCTGATAACCAACTGGGTGATCCCTCTCCTCTTTAGTCCAGAGGATGTGGCGTCCATGATTTCCAAAAATAATTTCAAATTTCAATTTGTCTGACCACACAACAGTTTTGCTTCAGTCCATTTCAAACGGGCATTGGCCCAGAGAAGACAGCAGCGTTTCTGGATCACATTTGCACATGGCATTTTCTTTGCACAATAGTGCTTTAACCTGCATTTGTAAACGGCACGGCCAACTGTGTTCAGAGAAAGCAATTGCTAGAAATGTTCATGAGATCATGCAGTGATTTCTATGGCAGAACCATGCTTATTTGCAATGCAGTGCCACCTGGCGTCACCAGCATCTAATATTGGTTTTCAACCATGCCCCTTGTGCACAGAGATGTCTCCAGATTCTCCGAATCTTTTGATGATTTGATGATTATGTAGTGTAGATCAGGGGTCCCCAACCCCCGGGGACCATTTGGAACCGGGCCGCAAAAAAAAAAAAAATATCGTGGTTAAAATGTTATTTTTCTTTCTTCTTCCGGATCTTATTTTGAAAAACGACTGTTTCTGCCCTCACCTCACTAACCGCGCTTGACTCTAGAACATCATTTCACGCATCAGCGAAACAAGCGAACCCTTAAAAACAAAATGAGCTAAAACCAAAATTCACTGAAGAGCTTTTTCGGGAAGGAACGAGCAAATGATGGGACAGCAGAAGGGTCACGGACTGCCAGCAAAAAGTTACCTAAGTTACAGGTTCATTGCAACAGGTAATACACAAGCTCCACACCCACTGGCTAATGAAGCAATGAAACCCACAGAACTGCTTCACCACACTGAGACAAAACACCCCTAAACACAATATTATCAAATTATTGAAGGTGCTCTTTCTATACCCAGTCACATTACCAACGTGTTTCCAGTTAACTTAACTGGTTGCAACATGTTGCTCCAGCTGTTTCTTTTTGGTACCACTTACTTTTCCAGCATTTTCTGTCCAAACTTTTTTGAGTCGTGTTGCTGTCATCAAATTCAAGGTAAGCTAGTATTTTTTTCATGAAATATTAAAATGTCTCACTTTCAACACTTCGTATGTTTTCTGAATTCTTTTGTGAATAAACTATTGGTTTATGTGATTTGCAAATCATGGCATTTTGTGTGTGTGTTTATTAATATTTAACATAACATCTCAACCCAACCCCACAGGTCCCAAACCCAACCACAGGGGCCATGCGCAAGTGTTCTGCTAATGGCAGTCCCAAGCCCGGGTAAATGGGGAGGGTTGTGTCAGGAAGGGCATCCGGCTTAAAATCTTTGCCAAATCTAAATGCAGATTCATGATCAGCTATGGCAACCCCTAATGGGAGCAGTCGAAAGAAGAAGAAGAACATAACATCTCAACCTTTTTGGAATTATGGTTGTTTTTCCTGAAGGTGATATGCAAATGTGACTTGGCAGAGATTTTACACCAGATGCCCTTTGTGAGGCAACTTGTCCTTTTGGGAAGGGGCTCAAATCTCCACCAAAGACTGTATATAAAAGATGGATGACGTGGCTCCCATCATTTCCCATTTATAGGAGCTGCCATCTTGCAGTTTTAGAGCCAGTCTGCACAGCAGTGATTTGGGGTGGTGTCACCATATCTAACTTCTGCCCACACACCCTATTGGACATGACATAGAACACGCCCCCTGAACAGACATATACCAGATTGGCAGTCAGAGCTGCCAATCATGAGGTTACGCTCCATTCTTACAGCATCAAATTAGTAATTCAAAATAACCTTACGAGAAAGGTGACCCTTTGAGATCAAATCAGCACGATAACAGCTACTTAAAATGGTACAAACCATCTTTATACAGATAACCATTTATTAGTTTGACCTTGTCCCATTCACTAACATGGAGGGGGCTGGACTTATGACCTATACTGCAGCCAGACAGCAGGGGGTGATAGAGACATTTTGGCTTCACTTCTAGGGAGCCATCAAGTCGTCCATATTTTCTACAGTCATTAGTCTCCACCCGGGCTCAAACTAGAGATCTTTTATATGCGTGTAAATAAGTACGCTACAGAGACACAGCTTACAAACTTGTTGAAGAATTACTCAAAAAAACCCAGCCCTGGATACAGATACAGATCTCGATCAGTTCACTTCTAAGTTGGATGGAATCAAATCCCAGCACCCGTAAAAATTTTTGTCATTTCATTTGTAATGTTTGGCGTCATCCTGCTAACAAACAAAGTAGCTAGCTTAGCAACACTTAAAAATCGTGAAAAACGCACAAAAAATTAAACTCACCAACAACAGTACAGCCACAGCTCTGAATGCACAAGACAAAACAAACACATGTGCCCACACCTGACTTCCTACATGTACTCAATACAAAATACACAGCGTTTTTATATACATATGACCTTTAGAAATGGGGTCAAGGTCATCAGTTACATCGTCAATGGAAAGTCCACAAATGACTTCATATTAGCGCTCAATAATGAACTTGTCACTATCTGTCACCATTGCTAAGTTATTAGGGCCTGAAATCTGATTAGCCGGGCAGCACGGTGGTGCAGCAGTTAGCACTGTCACCTCACAGCTAAAGGGTTTTGAATCCAGTTTGGGCCCCTCTGTGTGGACCTTGCATGTTCTCCCCATGCTTACGTGGGTTCTCTCTGGGTGCTCCGGCCTCCTCCCGCAGTCCAAAGACATGCAAAGGGGCTAGGTTAACTGGTGATTCTAAATTGACCGTAGGTGTGAATCTGAGCATGAATGGTTGTCTGTCTCTCTGTGCTGGCTCTGCGACAGACTGGCGACCTCTCCAGAGTGTACCCCGCCTTTCGCCCTATGACAGCTGGGATAGGCTCCAGCTCCCTCGGCAACCCTGAATTGGATTAGAGGAAGAAAGTGAATGAATTAATCTGATTAGTCATAATTTGACCTTTATATAATCAGAATCAGAATAGTTTACTAAACCCATGGGGGGGAATGCATTATTGTTACATTCAGTTATCATAAGCATTTCTTATGGTAAGGGATATCTGCAGGTGAAAACCTGCACAAATGGGGAGAACATGTGAACTCCACACACAGGGTCATGCTAGAACCCAGGACTCATCTACTATGAGGCAACGGTGCCTCACAGAGAAAAATGCACAATGTAAATGAATGTGGAAATCCTGTATTTGTTGTTCCACAGCTGAACTCTAAAAAGTTAACTCTTACTGTGCTGGAGGTTCAAATTCCAAAATTGTTTGCAATGCATAAAGACCATGACTGGTTAAGCACAGTACATGTAAACTGAGATGAAAGGTGGCCAAAGATAAGCATGAAAACAGATTTTCAGTCTCTAACTCTGAATATACACAATAAGAAAAAGTAATGTCTCCCTTGGGATTAAAAAAGCATTTTGATTCTGTAAAGAAAGATTTTTTAAAATGCAGAAAGACTTGAAAGGCTCTTTTTAAATTGTAGACCCAGTACATGAAGTGTGTTCTGTCTGTCTACAAGAGTGTGATAGTTCAAATGACACTTAAGAGTTGTTTCAGATATAGAAGACTGTAAAAGTACGTGTGGATAAGCTGTGGTTAACCTCCACATTTTGTCATTCTAAATGAAAAGCATTCTGTTCTGCATATTTCTTTTCAGTTCCTTCCTCATTTCCATGGGTGTAAAGGGGTGTAAATATACCTTTTAATCCCATTCTTTCAGTTTCTTCATCACTACCAGAATTATCTGTAAAGAGTTAGACTGATAACTACTCTATTACTGATAGCCACAGCTTTGCTTCTTATTGGTTCCCTGTTAAATCAAGAGTTGAATTTAAAATGCTTCTCCTCACATAAAAAAAGTTCTTCAATAATCAGGCACCAGCCTATCTTAAAGACCTCAGAGTACTCTATTTTCACAATAGAGAACTTTACTCTCAGAGTGTAGAATTACTTGTAGTTTCTAAAGTTTCTAAAAGCAGAATGCAAAGCAGAGCTGTCAGCTATCAGGCCTCTCTCTTGTGGAACCAGCTCTGCTGCTGGGGTCTTCCCATGATGCACTGAGCTCCCTCCCGAAATTTATATGCCACTGCTGCTTGTCATTATATTTTGTCTTCTCTCTCCCATGTTCTGTACTGTCCTCGTCTCTCTGTGCTCCTCTTTTTCTCTCTTCACCTTGTCCCTGAACCGGTCAAAGCAGATGACTTCCCCTCCCTGAGCCTGGTTTTGTCTGAGGTCTCTTCCTGTCAGAAGGGAGTTCGTTCTTCCCACCATCATCAAGTACTTTGCTAACAGGGGACATCTGTGACTGTTGTGCTTTTCTCTCTAATAATGACACTTGCCTCAAGGTGCTTACAGTCTGGAGCGCAACTTTTATTGTGAATTGGTGCAACATAAATAAGAGTGAATACTCAAAATTGAAGTCTGAGTTTATTTTCCAGTTTGAGCAGTAACATACCATTAATAAACTGCAGCAGCAGCAGAATATTACAGAGTAACAGCATCATCAGGTCCCTCAGGTTAGTAGTGGAAAGTTACTAGTCTGTTAGTAAGGCAGTTATACTCATAAAAGGGCATCCCGTGTAATAAAGGCTCATCTCATTTAAGCAACAATTATTTAAAATTCCTATAATCACGTGTTTAAGAACAGTCTGTTGCATTTATAAGAAAAGAAAAACACTAAAGATGAACAATTAGTGACATGGATTCAAAAGAAGTTAGTTTGGTTACTTGCTTTATTAAAAATGTATAAAAATGCATACGGTATACAAGATTCTCAGGTGGTAACAGAACACATCACATTTAACAAATGCACATGTTTAATGGGTAATTAACCATTAACGGTAAAACCTTTCAAATTGAAGTGACTTCATCCTGAATGTCACACACAAACAGGTTGTAATAAAAACAGCCAGCAGGGGGCAGAACTTCATCTGAGTTGGACACAGACTGCCCCCTGCAGGTGTTTTTCTGTACTGCAGGAAGGAAGGCTAAGGTCACAGATTGTATAGTTTTTTGTGTTTTCCCCTTTGGGAAATCATGCACTGTAT
Organism: Etroplus canarensis; assembly: GCA_015106775.1. Lineage (NCBI taxonomy): Eukaryota > Metazoa > Chordata > Actinopteri > Cichliformes > Cichlidae > Etroplus > Etroplus canarensis. The sequence continues at coordinate 9,866 of VUQH01037263.1, read as the reverse complement.
ATAAAAGTTGGATGTAGCCAAAATGATGTCAACCATTGGTTTTGCCTTAGCCATCTCAGTATTTTGAAACATTATCTCTGTGACTATTCGTACAATCTGCAAAAAACAAAAAAACATATACTGATCATGGGACCATGATTTTTATGCAGGACAATGCTCCATCTCATGCATCAAAGTACTCCATTGCGCGGCTAAGCAGTACGAAAACAGCACACCTCTCTGAACAGTGTCTGGGAGGCTGTGGTTGCTGCTGCACAAAAAGTTGATAGTCAAGACATCAAGAAACTGACAGACTCCATGGATGGAAGACTTTTGAGTGATACTGAAAAGAAGGGTGGCTATATTGGTCACTGATTTATTTTTTGAAATGTCAGAAATGTTTATCTGTAAAGTTTGAGTTGTCTGTTTAGCAATCTCACTTTAATAGATGAAAATAAACAAGTGCGATGGGAATGCTTTTTTCTTCTTTGAGTTGCGTTATAATTCTGCACACCAACAGTTGCGTAATACTTGTGCAGCAATGCTCGTATGAAAGCCAAAACCTCATTTCACTTCCTTACATATTTAGGTTACAGGTTTACCAACATTTTGGATTTTCCAAGAGCACTGTAGTTGTTCTATATCAACACTAATCCTAAAAATGCAACTTGCCTAATAATTGTGCACACAGTGTAGAGCGGGTGTCTGTCTCCTGAACACAAACTGGGAGCTGGTTCTGCAGGAGAGGGGACTGATAGCTGAAGGCTCTGCCTCCCATTCTACTTTAAAAAAACTGTTGGAACCACAAGGAGGCCTGCACTCTGAGAGGAGAAGCGCTCTACTGGGAAAATATGGTACAATGGGAGTCTTTAAGACAGGATCACAATTATTCCACTATAATATGAGACTGATAAAATCATACAGAAATCATTTTTTCAAGTTATTGCTGCTAAAGGTAGCTCTACAAGCTATTAAATCATAGGGTGAAATAAGTTTTTCACAGTACCGTTGAAACTTTTTTCACATGACTGTTTTTGACAAGTTAATCTAGTAGCGGAAAGACTTCCAGCCTCACACGTGTCAATAGAAACAGATACTGATAATTTTTACTGATTATAATGTCATTACTTTCTCAGCTTATTCCATACTTTATTGACACCTAATCAGTTATTAGTAGAAAAAAGTAGGTCTACACAGGTTTTATAATTTTTCTTTTTTTTGGGTTTGAGCACAGCGTACAAGCAGAAAAAACACGATTTAGATGTGTAAAAGCTCCACTTCCAGCAGTTTAACTTCCTTTTTTTTTTGCAATATATAAATGTCAGAAAAACAACATCAGCATTTAGAGAAGAAAATGATAAACCGTGGAGGTATACAATTCAGAAGGAAATTAGAATAAGTCCCAGGTGAGAACCAGTTCTTGATTCCAACTGCTGCATTTAATAATAAAATGCTGTTGCAGACAGGTGAAAAACAGCTATCAGCCAAAGTTTTTAGACGCATACTTTTTTCTTTGGGAGTGGCAAATTGATGTATAGATCAGCACAGCTTCTACAGTGATACACACACTGTACTGGTCTATCAAGGTGAAGAGAGAGCTCAGCATGAAGCTGATTACTGGCCAAGCTATATTCCTGCCCTAGTCTATAACCACGAGCTGCAGGTAGCGACTGAAAAAATGAGACTGTACATACAAGCAGCAAGAATTAGATTCCCTCTCCTACTAGGTCTAGTTTTTAAGGCACGCTCAAGTGGGAAGAAACAACAGCGCGTACCAAGAGCACGCTGGTCTCTCGATTGTCTTGGGAACACCTCCACAGAAGGGCTGGAGGAGGTGGTTGTGAGACGGAGGTCTGGACATTTTTGCTCAGACTGCTGCCCCTACCACACAGACCCAGACGAGTGGTTAAAAAAAAAAATGGATGAACGGATCAAACAGGGGATTTGTCAATTTACACAAATACATTGAAACGACACCAACACTGGAGATGACAGTTTTCAGTATCTGCTGACTGCTGCATGGTTTTCCAGCAGTTGGCACCATGACTTCAAATGTTCCAAATCTACAGTCCTCTGTCAGAGGAAGTGTTTTTATTTCCTTTTTCCTTCCTTCCTTCTAATCAGAAAGCCTTTCTGTACTTGCAGTTATATTCATCATGGTTTCTAACAGAGGTATTCAATGTTTACTAAAACCACAGAATGAGAAGGACATCATGTACATTATTTAGCAGTCACTGTATGAAATGGCAAAGACATTGAAACTGTGAAAAGGATTCAAAATCTGCATGATACTTTCAAATGTAACTTCGGCGCCCTTCTGCTCCACTGACAGCTTTGACCGAACAATGAGCAAAGTACAGTTCAGTTTTTTGTAACCCTCTCTGTTGAGGTATAAACCGCTCCAAAAATGCACACATGACTTACAAACAATTAGTCAACAAGGAGTTAATGGCACAATAATAGACACTGTAAGTTTTTTTGTAGTTAAATGATGTTCAGCCCTGAGAAGAAACAGGCAGGAGACACAAAGACACGGCACAGAGATGAAATTTATGAATGTTATGAATGTGGCAGCTTTAAAACGTATTCAGCCCAAATGAATTTCACTATCACACTTTCTAGTGTGATTCAGCCTTTAGAAAAATAACAGTTGCTACTCTGCCTTTGATTTCTTTGATTTCTAGAGTCAGTAAATGCTTGACATAAACCCTGCGGTCACCACAGTTAAATCAGCAAAGTGTTTTTTACTATTGTCCTGTAAAATGCATTTCTGTTTACCCCACCAGACAACACTGTCATCTGATGTTCTCATTTTCCGCTGTGATTAGTCACATTTTCACCACATGCTGTGGTTTAAAGCTCAGACATACAGAAAACAGCACCTCGCAGGTTTTGAAAGAGCAACACTTTAGATATGAGGTTTCCGTACAATCCTGAGAATACTGAGGTGGCACATACTGGCACGTATTTTCACCACACTGTGGCAACAGAAAAATACCTTTGGTTAGATGCACAGTCAGTTGCAGAGAGGCAATGATGGACTCTAAAGAAGGATATGACAGGCTGGTAATCATGTACATCGAAACAAAACCACAATCTTTTGTCTTGACAGCTAAAGCTTGGCCAAACTTGGGTCATGCAACAGGACAACAATCCTGAGCTCAGCAGAAAAACTACAACAGAATGGCTGAAAAAGAAACGAATAAAGGTGCTGTAATGAGCTCCAAATGGGGATTCGAACATGCCAAGTTGTCACACTCATTTCTGTGACTCAATCACTTAT
>VUQH01037260.1:15103-27597 GCA_015106775.1 Etroplus canarensis | reverse complement strand
GGGGTTTGTTGGGGGGGGGGGGGGGGGTCTTCACTGTCATTTGTCTGTCATCAGTTGTTGTTTTCCTTGGATGACCAGTTAGTCGCCTGTTGCTCAGTACATGGGTAGTTTCCTTCTCTCTCGGTCTTTGTTTTTTTTTTTGGTTATTTCAAATTGTGGTACTGGCTATGGCCAACGTTTATGAAAAACCTCTGATGGCTTCCCCCCTTTTCTTAGCTTCAGGATGGCATGCTTTTCTCCCATAGACAGCTCTATGGTCTTTATGTTAACTACAAACGCGGTCATCAAAGGTGGAAGCTAAGGCTTAAACTGAGAGTAGACATCCAGGGCGACTTAATGATTTAACGGTCAATCTTATATGACACACCTGAGTAATAAACACCATGTTCCAATACTTTAGCTCACTTGAAAAACTGTGATTTCATACAAAATATGTTTTGTTCTATGTTGTTCAGCATATAGAATAGAATAGCCTTTACTGTCATTATCTAAATGTAAATACTAGGGAATAAAAGCTGAAACTAATCTGTCTTCTCATATTCATCTTTTGATCTCACACACAAATGTCTTCAGTGCACAGAAAAAACTAATTGGCCTTGCTGTTCTAACACTTTTGAAGGGGACTCTTGGTAAGATGACTTAGCATCCATGTAAACAGCATAAAGGCCTGTCTTATTTAAAGCAAATTAAATGGTCACAATATTACAACTCATAAACTTAAACAAATTAAATGTTTATTTCACACTATTATATTAACTTTTTTAAATTATTGCTATTATTATTAGTTATAATGGTAATCTAATTTATAATGTTCTTCATATGTTTTGTCTGCATTAACTTGAAATGTAACTGGTAACTAAAGCAGTCTGATAAATGAAGGAAAGAGTACATTTCCCTCTGCAATGAGGAAAATAAAGTTTAGTTTGCATGAGAATTAAAAAAAAGTCAAATCAATTGTTTGGATCATATAAAAATATACTAAATAAATCAAGGGCATATATTATGATATAATTTAAACATTTACAATTTTTTTGCTATAGGTTAAAGTTACGAATAAGACACTGATCTGCAAGGATGTTTTTTCTTTGGCAGCCAGTATGCTAAAACATTTTTTGCACACTGGCTATCCATTTTCAAGGACACATACTGTGAAACTGGTATGCCATGGTATGAACCTGTAAAATCTATGTAACATTTTAAGAGCTCACATTACAATTATACTTAATGAGATTTATAAAACCTGCCTTCAAACTGGAACCTAAGCAGAGGATAACATCCGCTATTTTGGCAGCCTCTGTCGCTCCCTTCCAGTTGAGAGGCTGCTCAAGGGTCCCACGTTCCCCGAAGTGCACTATGGTGTCTTTCAGTTCACTGCCACAGTGGCTGCACATGCGACCTGTCCCGTGGCGGTGTAGCGACGTCCGCTCCGTCACGTCAAATAAACGTACGCACTCCCTGACCGGGGAACAGGACGTGCAAACCTAGGGACAGAAAATAAGCTTAGCACGTCAGGGCAACTCACATTCTTTGGATAAAGAGTTTGAAGCCAGTTAGAAATTTATTATAAGGTAATTAAACTTTTAGATATAATCCAGCAGTGCAGTGTAATATGTTGTTGATGGCCAATATTTAGTCCATTCAAGTCAGCCTTGCTGTCTATCTACCTCTCTCTCACCTCAAGGCACGACATCTGCGCCAGCAACTTTCAATGTTCATTCATCCATGTCTTACATTGCTGATGCAACTCACCTCCCTACATCAAATGTTTTTATTCAATTACTCAATTCAGAGGCTTTTATTCATCCCAAGACTGTAAAGGACAAGAGGAAGCAGTGACTGCATTCCTCTGCCAGAGGCTGAAAATTCCCTCCACACCATGAATAAACTGAGTCATGGGATCCAGAAGGATAGCTGGATCAGGATTAAAGTTTGTGATATTTTCTTCAGAACATAACATCATGTCACAATCTTTGCTATTTCAATCTGATATAAGTTTGTGAACATGTGACACAGAATGCCCAATTTTACCTCATCTCACAAAGCTCCATCAGTCCAAAAGTCAATCACTACTAAGTTGGGTCAACCCTTTTAATATTTTTATGCAAATCCTTCCATATTTTTTAATAGATCCTGCTAACAGCCCAAAAAAGAAACACATTTACAGACAACCAACAAGAGGGACCAATCATATGACCACCTTAGTGGTGATAATTATAAGCACACAGATGGGCACACATCTGCAGGGAAAACAACAAAAATAAACAACAAATAAGGAAAAAAATCCATTAGCAGGGCCGAAACTTGCCTTCACAAAAAAATTATTGGAGTCATCAAAGTTAGAAGCACACAAACAGGCTTAAAGAGGACTACACAGAAAAATCTGAGCAGCAATGTAAGCATGAATGACAGCTGCTCAACCTGCAGCACTTCCAAGATGTGACGCACAGAAGAAATGTTAATGAAATATACAAATTGCCTGGATCTGTAAGGATTCTGGTTGAGAAAATGCTTTGGAACAATACTGCAATTTCATTCCTGACTTTCCACAGAGTTTAAGGACTAAGGATGTAAGTGTCATACCTCAATAAACATGTTTCCATGGAGCTCAGATAGGGCATGTCTGGGTAGACCACTGCGCAGGTGAAGTCCATCGCAGTTTTGAGACACAACGTGCTTCACCTTGGTGAAAAGAGATACACACACAGTAAACATGGATAGAAAATGAAGCACTACCTTTATGTCCTATCAACAGAGAAGTTATATGGAGACACAGCACTCAATGTATGGTAGTACTCTGTAGAGCTAACGACGGTAGTTTTCCAATCCCTGCCAAAGAGCCAATCATGATGTGGCACTGAAGCATGCACACAGTAGAGGTTCCCAACAGTTTCAGCTCTCTGATGGCAGGAGTATGTCCTTGTTATTTCAGATGCAGATAAGTATAGTTATTGTGTTTTTGGCTAACTGTATCAAAGTCCTTCTACAAGCAAGTATTCTAATTTGGTGCCCTTTTTGGAACATCTTGGGAGTTATTTTGAAGCTCCAGTTTAAATGAATGGGAAGGGATTCTTTACTTTAATTTCAGTGGGGCGTTAAACTGTGTCTGATTTAAAAAAAAAAAAAGTTTGTTGACCTTGCCTCAAAATAAGGTTTAAAAGGGTTTTCCCCCTGCTGGTAATACTACACACGTGCATTTTCACATACTGCTTTTTTAACACCTCAATACCGCGAACAAAGGAAATTCACATAATGGATAAGGAGGAGACATGGAACTGTACAGAAATATATGTGAGCACTCCTACTTGCTGAGGATGGTAATGAATTCGCATTGGATTTGTTCCATGCCCTAGTGGGATGAGCCAGAAAAGCTAATTGTGTCGTTCCTCTGGACTGAGCTGTTCATGAAGCCATAATGTTGTGAAACTGTGTACATTCGCAGTGGAAGTGTAAGGAAAAAAAAAAAAACCTTTTTAACCTTTATTTTGGGGCACATTTAAAAAAAAAAAAAAACCTGACAAACTTTTCAAGTGTTTTTATGGATCTAACTGGCGAGTTTATGCATGCAATTTTAATGTCCAAGTGACCACTGAAATTTGACTTATGAATCCCTATTCATTCAAAATAACTGCTCGGGGGACTTTGGTGTGACATACCAGGTTTTCTTTATGGAGCGCCTTAATGCACATGTGCGTAAGTGTCGGCTCAGCTTTACTCAAGTCTGATGAACTGAGAAACACAGAGAAAATAGAACACATGAGGGAAGAATCATTTTTAAAATACTTCAAGTCAAGTCAATGTATTTATGAGCACATTTAACAAAAGCAACTGTTGACCAAAGCATACAGAACAATAAAACACAATGAAAACAAAATGAAAATACAAAAACGAGAACAAAACAGCAAAAGATCATTTAAAAAAAAAATAAATCTGAACTTAGTCTGTTTTAAAATCCAAATAATAAAAATGGGTCTTCAAATGGGTTTTAAAAAGCAGAGGTCCTGATGTGAAGGGTTAGTTTGTTCCACAGTTTAGGAGCAGCTTCTGCAAAGACCCTTTAGGTTTTAATCTGGGCCTTGGGACAACAAAGATCGTCTACACAGCAGACCTCAGTGATCGAGTGCTGCAGCTTTAAAAGATCACAGGTAAGGAGGCACACACATGTGAAATCTTAAAAGTCAATTCTAAAACTGAGTGGCAGCAAATGTAAAGAAGCTAATATGGTGATATATGGTTCTGCTTGTGTAAGCTAGCTAAAAGCTAGGTCAGGGCATTATGGACTTGCTGCAGTTGACCAAGCGGTGACAGACTGACACCTCAGTAAAGCCAAGATAAAATAAAGGCATGAGTAACCTTTTCAAAGTTTCTGAAGCAGAAAAGCAGTTTCACCTTTGAATGCACCCGAAGTTGAAAGATGCTAGTTTTAACAACACCGTTTATTTGTTTATCAAAAGTAAAAGTGCTGTCAAAGATCACTCCCAGGTTCCTTGCAAAGCGTTTATTTTATTTAACAAATCCTGAAAGGGCTGAATCTGTGGAGTTTAAGGTTCCAAACAATGACTTCTATTTTTGTTCCAGCAGGGCCTTTAGAGGAGTCATGGTTTTGCATTTCACAGGCAGGTATATTATCATCATAACAAGATGCCCTGAGACTAGGCCAAGAATTGACCCCTGAGGGACTATGGCACAACTAAAAACCTTCTGTTGGTTAAATAGGACTTAAGCAACTGCAGAGCAGCAGTTCACATCACAAGAAAGACTTCATGTCTCACCTAATGGTCCGTCCCTTCTGTAGCTGTGTCCACACCCCATTAGGTCCCCTGTAGTCAGGGATAGAAGCTGCCTGAAATTAAAGACACTGTTGAGTGTTGTTATAGTCTAAAAAGAGGGAGGAAGAGGATAATGAAGAGGAAGAGTTTGGCCTACCGTGCTGATACCGGCTCCAGTGTAAACCACCAGGTGACTGGCTTGCTTTACTGCCACAGCAAGCTGCCTGACTTTACTTTTCAGCTCATCAGCACCATCAAACACCTGAAACAGCCCAGGGGAATACAAATGTTTTAAGTTCACAAGTTTAAGGCTGCTCCAAAAACCATTTTGGGCTTCAGAGCTTCACTAACAATAGGCAGCAAAGAGTCGAAGCTTTGGGGTGGTAACAACAATTATATCATGTTCTTCTTTTGGCTGCCCCTGTTAGAGGTCACCACAGCGGATCATCTGCCTCCATCTCACCCTATCCCTTGCATACTCTTCTGTCACACCAACTCTCTTCATGTCCTTCCTCAATGCATCCATGAACCTTTTCTGTTGTCTTCCTCTTCTCCTCCTGCCTGATAGCTTCATTTTCAAAATCCTTTATCCAGTATATCCACTATCCCTCTTCTGCCCATGACCAAAATATCTCAGCCTTACCTCTCTGACTTTGTCTCCAAACAGCTCAACCACCTGCGTCCCACTCTCACTACAAATCACAAAGTCATCTGTGAACATCATAGTCCACAGACACTGTCTTGCTGTTCTTATACATGTCCTACACCACCCTAACATATTTCTCTGGCACTCAGGACTTCCTCAGACAATAGCACAGTTACTCATATCGTAGGAAATCATTTTTGGTTGAAAAAAAAAGATAAAAAACACAGCACTGTAGCATCAGTGTTCAATTTATTAAGCTTTATAACTGCAAAACACTGCTCATGTGTAGTGGTCTCTTTTGAACTATTTGGATATAAAAATATCTAAAAAATAACTTAAAACTTGTTAAAGAAATATTTAACTCATAAAGGTTATAAACTGCCCTCTTTTGGGATCAAAATAAAGATCTGTTCTTAAACTGAATTTGTGAACTTAACTTTAAAAATTTCTTCTCAAAGAATCATAGAAAATGTCACAAAAAAGAAATCTTGATAATTTATCTTAAAATATTTTCTTAAGAATCAAAAATACTTGGAAAAAAAACTTGAAAATTGTCAACACTGAAGAACATTGCTGCATTGAACTGAGCGCTTTGCACTTACTTTTTAAGATGAGCTGACTTTATGGTACCGTTGGCTAATTTCTCCCCGCAGAAAAAACACGTAACCATGAGTGGGTTGCAACTCATCAGGGTAAATCCCATTAAAACATTCTTTTGAATACTGCTGGAATTTCACTGGCTCTGGTTTCAACTTCTTTGGCACTTGTGCCCCTGTGTTTTCAATAGCATTGGTGCTGCAGTTTAACCACAACTCAACTGTTTTAGTTCTCAAGGGAGCAGTGATTGACAGGTGATGCAATGTGGCACATGCCAGGTTGGGTCAAACCATCCTGGTATGGGGGATGCTTGGGTTTTTTAGGATAGTGACACTGAATAGCCTACTGAATATAAATTAATTTTATGAACTTTTGGACAATTGGAAATTTATTAAATAACTATTCTAAAAGATTTTTGAACTGATGTTATTTTATATATATTAAAAATCTCACGCACCCTCTTCAGTACACCCCTGGGTGTACTTTGAGGCACTCAGAGGTGTACCAGAGACCCCACGATATGCCTTGATATTTTGCGATATGCTGAGTATTGCAATAAAATGTATTGAGATATACCACCTTTGTTCAAATGCAAATGATATTCCCAAGGTAAATATGTCAAAATCTGTTTTATCTAATAAGAAAGTTCTCAGTCTGTTCCTCTCATTGTCATTCATTTTTTTGTTGAAAAATGGGATTGTCAAGCAGACAGAATGACTGACACTGTCATTAAAACCTGTTATAAATGACAAAACGACTATGTGCATTACAGTCTCATCTAACTAAACTGAATACAAACGTGTGATGTACTGTATTACGCGTATTTTGAGCAGTACAGCTTATAGCCCCTTCAGCAACTTAAGAATTTGAAAATATATTACTTAGATGGACTAAAAAAAAGAATTGATTTTATTATTGTAGTACTAAAACGTTCAGTTTGTATTTGCAATTTTTATAATAGGATATTAGTTGTTATGCCTGTATTGATACAATATTGCCACAGAAAATATTGCATCAATTTTTTTCTTCCCACTGCTACAACCTTCCACTTTGGACATGACCCACAGCCACCCTTAACCTGGCTTCAACAACTCTTTCCCATATCTTCATGGTATGGCTCATCAACTTGATCCCTCTGTAGCTGCTGCAGCTCTGCACATCACCCTTATTCTTAAAGACTGGTACCAGTGCACTTCTTCTCCACTTCACGCTCCAAGATTGCATTAAAATATCTGGTTAAAAAAAATTCCATTGCCCTCTCTCCTAGGCATCTTCATATCTCTAATGGTATGTCATCTGGGTCAACCACCTCTCTACTCTTCATCCTATTCATTGCTGCCCTGCTGCAAACTCCACGCAGATGGGCCCAAGCTCACCAGCTGGTGGATTCAAACCCAGACCCTCCTGCTGTGAGGCAGCGGTGCTAACCACCACACCACTGTGCTGCCCCATGCTGTGTTGTACTACAATAAACTACAGTTATGTCCATTTATATCGAGACACTGACATTTTTTCTATTTTACTCGTTTTGCAAAACAAATTTAACTAACAATACTATAATGAATATTTGCTTACAGTGCACAATTTCAACTTTAATTTGAGGATTTTATCAAAAACACTGCATCAACAATTAGGAAAGTATAGCATGAATGAGAATATCTGTGTGTGCACAATTATTAGGCAGCTCAAAGAAAAACAAAAATATTCCCATCTCACTTGTTTATTTTCAGCTATTAAATTGAGAATAATAAACAACTCAAATTTTACAAATCAACATTTCTGACATTTCAAAAAAATAAATCAGTGACCAATACAGCCATATTTCATTTTTAATAACAATCAAAAATCTTCCATCCATAGAGTCTGTCAGTTTGTTGATCTGTTGACATCAACTTTTTGTGCAGCAGCAACCACAGCCTCCCAGACAACGTTTAGGGAGGTGTACTGTTTTTCTTCACTGTACAGCTCACGTTTAAGAAGGGCCCACAAGTCCTCAATAGGGTTTAGGTCAGGTGAGGAAGGGGGCCATGTCATTATTCTTTCATCTTTAAGGCCTTTACTGTCTAGCCACGCAGTGGAGCACTTTGATGCATGAGATGGACCATTGTCCTGCAGACTTTTTCCTGTACCACTGCGTGAAGAGCGTGTCTTCTAGAAACTGGCAGCAGGTTTGAGAGTTGAGTTTGAGTCCATCTTCAACCCGAAAAGGTCCAACAAGCTCATCTTTAGTAATTCCAGCCCATACCAGTATCCCACCTCTACCTTGCTGGTGTCTAAGAGGGTGGAGCTCTATGCCCATTGCTGATCCAGCCACGGGCCCATCCATCTGGTCCATCAAGAGTCAAGCTTATCTCATCAGTCCATTAAACCTTTGAAAAATCTGTCTTCACACATTTCTTGGTCCAGTCTTGGTGTTTCAACTTCTGTGTCTTGTTTGTGGTGGTCAGGTTTCAGCCTTTCTTACCTTGGCCATGTCTCTGAGCACTGAACACCTTGTACTTCTGGACACTCCAGGTAGGTTGCAGTTCTGGAATAGGACAGCACTGGAAGATAATGGCTTCCTGGTAGCTTCACGTTTGATTCTTCTCAAATCTTTGACAGTTCATTTGTGTCTTTTTCTCTCAACACTCTTCTTGTGACCCTTTTGGGTATTTGCAACGAAATGTTTGATGGTTCTGTGGTCACATCCTAATATCTTGGCAATTACAAGAGTGCTGCATCCCTCTGAAATATGTTTTATAGTTTTTGACTTTTTATAGTTAGATATCCTTTCTGGCCCATTTTGCCAGAGGAAAAGAAGCTGCCTAATAATTGTGCACACCTGACACAGGGTGTTGATCTTCTAATGCCACATCCTTACATTACACAAATGCACATCACCTCGTATGCTTAAATCTAATAGGCATTCAAGTTTATAGAGCTTGGAGTTGGAAAGCATGCTGTTTTCGGGATTCATTGTTCAGTTATCTCAAAAGCTATGTCATGGAAAGGTATGTTCAAAGATATTCACCTAACTGCCTTCATGAAGCTTATTTGGTTCAATTTCTGTGAAATTCCTGTATAATAATGTTAAACAACAGAAGCTCAAAGCCACTGTAAATCAAAAAGGGTTAACTTTTCAATGATATTTAGCGGAAAGCTACAGCACTTTTACCTCTGCTCTGAATTGAAATACATCTTCACTAGTGATGAAGTACTGTGTTTCCTAATGCTGAGCAACTCAGCAAACAGCAGTAAATCATGTGGGACTGTTGCAATATATTCCTGACAATAGTATCAAGTAACTTAAAAATCCACTACGCTGAAATACTAACTAAAGGTTGAGATATCTGTAGCCATCCACCAGCCTGCACAGCTCCAATGTGGACCAATTAAAAACCGACTTAGTATGCATTTACATTAAGAGCCGCAAAAGTACACTTTTAACCCACTTTTATCACTTTAAAAAACACAACAGATATAAGTCCATGAGCAAATTTAGCCTTGTAAGCTGGCTGACACAAACAAGGTGCCAAACATGTTAAAGAAACACTTAAAAATGACACGATCCCTTCTGAGAGAAAATTGGCCTAATTCAAAAAAAGATCACAGGACTTTGACCAGATGCAGCAATACAATGTATTAGAATGTGTGATATGGTGATGGAGGTAAGGTATATGCTCATGCGGTGGTGACACTTTTACAATAAAAACAAACGATGCAGCAAATTGGCTGTTTAACAAAATTTAGCCTGTCAGATAACAAAGCTATTTTCTGCGGATATGAATACAGATGTCTCTTGAACTTTTTAGCTTGTCCTTTGGTGTACCTTGGGCTTAAAGCATTTGAAAACTGCTTGTACAATCTACTGGAAGTGTTTAAGTTCTTTTTATCAATGCAGTTATGTTTTTGTTCTGATAGCAGCACTATGCAAAACAATGACGTCAAAGTCAAGACAGGGAAAGCACTGACCTTATCCACACCTGAGTTACATGCAAGGTTTTTTCTATTCTGTTTCTACACCGTGTTTATAATTCAGAAATACAACCCCAATTCCAAAAAGGTCAGAATGCTGCATAAAACATAAATAAAATACAATTATCTCATATACCAGTATTTTATTCACAAAAGAACATAGAAAACATATCAAATGTTGAAAGTTAGACATTATACTATTTCATGAAAAATACTAGTTTATTTTTAATTTGACGGCACATCTCATAAAAGTTGGGACAGGGCCATGTTTACCACTGTGTAGCATCTCCACTTCTTTTAACAACAGTCCATAAATATCTAGGAACTAAGGAGCCCAGCTATTGGACCTTTGGGAGCTAAATGTTCCATTCTTGTCTGATATTGGATTCCAGTTGTTCAACAGCCCTGGGTTTTCTTTGTCATAATTTGTATTTCATGATGCACCAAATGATTTCTGTTGGAGAAAGGTAAAGACTGCATGCAGGCCAGTACAGCACCCAGACTCTCCTACTGTCAAGTCACACTGTTGCAATAGCTGCAGTATGTGGTTTAGCACTGTCTTTCTAAAATATTTAAAAGACATTGTGTGGAGGGAAGCATATGTTGCTCTAAAACATCTATATACCTTTCGGCATTGATCGTGCCTTTCCAGGTGTGCAAGACCTTAGGCACTAATGCACCCCTATAGCATCAGAGGTGCAGGCTTTTGAACTGAGATCTGATAACAAGCACAAAGTTCAAAAGTCCATCTCCTCTTTAGTCCAGGGAACACAGACCCCATGATTTCCAAAAATAATTTCAAATTCTGATGCGTCTGACCACAGATCAGTTTGCACTTTTCTTCAGTCTATTTTAAATGAGTATTGGCTCAAAAGACAGTTGCATTTCTGGATCATGCTCACATATGGCTTCTTCTTTGCATGATGGAGCTTTAACCTGCATTTGTGGATGGTACAGCCAACTGTGTTTACAGACAATGATTTCTGGAAGTGTTCCTGAGCCCATGCAGCGATTTCCATGACTTCAGCTGAGACTGTCTGCCTTCGGCATCAACTTTCCTGTTTGTTTAATAAAATTTACCACAGGGTGGAGTTTGGCACATGTGGAATAGGTAGTAAAAAAGAACAGACATCCATAATAAAGTATGTTACACAGGTATCTGTTAAGAAAGCTTGAGCATTTCTACATATATGATATGATAACGTCTAATACTAACCAATAAAGACAGATTACATTATATAAAAGTCAAAAGTTTATATAAGGACCTGTGAGGATGGTGCCAAACCATTTAAAAGAAAAACATTTCTAATTAAGCCTTTCTAAGAAAAAGACCGAAAATCAACCTGATCCTATTTCAAAGAGCAAATAAGACGGCAGAGAATTAACTGCTGACCTACATCTAAAAACATCAGACTTGGCCTACTTTAAGCATTTCAGCAACTAGATGGTCTTGTGCCTTTCAGATGTCCTCATAATGTGAAATTACTGCTTTTTACACTGAAGCAGGCTGATGTCATTACAAGGTCAAAACTATGAGGGTTTTTTGACCAGCTGAAAGAGATAATGTGGACTGTTTTACAAATGTAAACTGAAAAAGAGGGAAAAAACACATGAAATTCAGCGGTCACTAAGCTGTAGTTAAAATGCTGATTAATATTATCATATTATATTTGATTATTCCACAATAATCCTTTTATTTTTTATCTACTGGCCCAGAAGACTGTGGGAGAACATATACAGACAAAAGTAGGGCACATCTCAATTCAGGTGTTTCATTTAGTCCCTCCATTAGGTGTATAAAAGTAAGCACCTAGCCATGCAGTCGGCCTTTACAATCATAAAGTATGATACTAATACAGGATGTCATCATTGCAACAAGTCAGTTGATGAAATTTCTTGCCTTCCAGATATTCCACCGTCAACTGTATGTGGTATTAATGCAAAATGGAAGCGTTTAGAGACCACACATACTCAGTCACAAAGGGGCAGACCATGTGAAGTTACAGTCGACCCTCCAAGTGCATAGAAGTGACCAACCCTGACTTGATAACTGCAGAGTTTCAAACCTCCTCCATTAACATCAGCACAAAAATGTTTTGCCAGAAGCTTCATGCATGGATTTCCATGCCTGAGCAGCTGCATACAAGCCTTATGTCACCAAGCACAATGCCAAGCATTGGATGGAGTGTTGTAAAGCACGCTGCCACTGGACTCTAGAGCAGTGAAAGCATGTTCTGCGAAGTGATGAATCCGGGTTCTCTCTCAGGAAGTCAGGGTTTTGCAAATGCCAGGAGAATATTAACTTCCTGACTGCATAGTGTCAACTGTAAAGTTTGGTGTTGGTGCGGTAATGCTACCCCATTAGTTCCAATGAAGAGGTATCTTAATACTTCAGCTTACCAGTTGGAATGTGGACAATTGTATGCTTCTAACTTTGAGGGAACAGTTTGAGAAAGGTCCTCTTCTGTTCCAGCATGACTATGCGCCTGTGCACAAAACAAGGCCCATAAAGGCATGGTTGGATGAAATTG
>VUQH01037257.1:0-16275 GCA_015106775.1 Etroplus canarensis | reverse complement strand
CGTTAAAAAACATTCCAGGTAGAGAAGTGGTTAACACACAGAGATAATGTAATAGTGGAATCACTAAGCAAAGAGTGAAGATGCTTAATTACTCTCTTACACCTTCCAAAAGGAAGCAATCAGATAGGAGCCTTGATGAAGTGGCCTCCCAGGAAGAGAACTCGTGGTCGGGTGGGACCCTCACACTGACTCCCACACATACACACACACACACACACCCACACACACACACACACACACACACACACAAATATCAACTAAACTTTTCATTGATTGAAAAATGTTTTACTGCATTAAAATACAGTAAATCAATGTAAGTCAACCAGAGGGAGCTTCCCTATGCATAAATAAGATGAAAAATAAATAAAATAAACCAGGGAGAAAAGTTTAGATGCTGACTCATCAAAATGCAAAGTTTACAGCAAGTATAGCCAAGGCTGTGGCAGACCTTGGCTGTGCTCTGCAGGAGGGCAGGAGACTAGGACAGGATGAACAGCACTGCATCAAGTAGGAAATCCTTCCTTGATCAAAGCTAAAGAGTCCTAAAGTCATCTTGTTGCTCTTTCCATTACTGAAAAAGGGAGAATCTTTACTCAAATGTAGTTAGCAATTTGAAACAAGCATTTAGAAGAATAAGAGTCCATCCTGACCAACCAAGCCAGAATAAACTAGTTTTCATACATTTTTAAGTTTGCAGGTTGTAATGATATAATTTGTGTTCCTTGGTGTACATCACTATAAAGTCAACAAGATTCCAAAGATGTCTTATCTTCTGTCTTTAAATGCAATGAACTATTTAGCTGGAGGCAGTTGGATTCTAAGGGTTTGCTGTTGTTATGTGTGATTTCTTCATTTGTATGATGGAATAAGTGAAATGACAGACAACACAGCAATAACAAAGGTGCAACATTTTGGACAACATGAGAGATTGAATGTTTCTATAAAGGCAGAGGCTGTCTGTCAGCCTGACTCTAATCAGCAGCTAGTCAGGGAGGGGCTCTGCTGTTATCCTCACACTGGACATCAAGCTGTAAGATGGACTAGCTCTGCTTATTGGGGATGACAAGTCATGTTCACTTTAATTTTTGCAGGCTTTTGTCAAGCCGTGAGGGAAGGTTCAAAAGACTCATTTTCTTTCTCATTTTTTTCTTTTTCGCTGCAATATAGAGAATAATTTAATTTTTGCCTATTCAGAAGATCTGTTTTTCAACAAAAGACTTCTAAAAATCTCTTTATAATAAAGACTGATAGCTGTATCATGTGATGAAGAAATACCAGAAATTTCCTGAACCAATAAGACGTTACCTTTCTTAGTTTTTATTTTCATATTTAGGATGTAGCCTTTGGGGAGCTTTGAATAGCAGCTTGATATTAAAGTACACAACACTCTTTTTGAAAACTTTTTTATAAACACTGAAAGTCAAGCACGATACAATGATCTGTGATTGCAAATTGTAACTTGAACATAAATTTTGAAGTGTGTGTGAACATAAAGCATTTTTACAGTTTTCAAAACCAAACAAGCATTTTGTTGATGTACACCAAAACAACACTTCAGTAGTGGGCAGTTAATGGGCTTGCAGCACATTATAAATTGGTTTAAATTATTCTGATTCAGATTCTGATTCTGATTCCATAGCATTGCTATTAATGTCTCAAATAGTTAATCTTTTTCTAAATGTAATATGCATTGTTTATGTTGTAAAATATGGACTATTTTAAGGCAAGATTTAATGGACTACAGCAGGATTTAACACACCAAAGCAAAAGGTGGTTTATTGGGTTGAAATCTGTGAATCTAATGTTTATGATGTTTCTGAAATGTTTTAATATGATATAACCCATCATCCTGCTGGAAGCATTCTTTTAAAAAAAAAGAGTAGGCTGTGCAAATGAAAATGAATTTTGTCAGAAATTTTTAGGTATGCTGTGTCATTAAAATGTTGCTCAGTTGGCATCAAAGAGACAGTGCAGCAAGAAAGCATTGACAAGCAGCCTGCACAGCCGCCATACAGTACAGACCCATAGATTCATGTAGTTTATGCTAAATTGTTGCCCTGCTGTGACCATGTTTCAACACAAACCTTTATCCCTTTGGCAGTGCTTCCTACTGTGCAGTGGTGATGACATCCCCACTGCGGCTTCTCCTCATTTGTTTTGAGTTGACAGAGTGGAACCTAGCATCGTGTTTTGCTGCTGTACCCCTTCCATTAAGATTTGTCTCGTTGTCTGATTTAAGATGCCCTCCTGCACATCACTGTAGCACTGAACTCTTTCTGTGGGCCATCTGTCTGCTTGAACAAATCTTGTCATTCTTCTGTGACCTCTCCTGGCAACAAGACTTTGTGTTTGCTCGTAAGTTTTGCTCATGGCACCATGGTGGTTAAACTGAAGTCACTGTAGTGAGCAAACTTCCCTAAATGTGTTTATCTTGGAATTAGCGCATCTGGGATCAAACATTATGCCGCATTCAAAGTTTTTTAGATCAGTCAAACATTCAAACAATAACTGAACCTTTCAACCCTTTTTGCATGCTTTACACTCATACAATATTTATGTACAGTATGACTCACTGTCTGTAGGAACAAACTGTATTTCTGAGAATGTGTGCCTAATAAAGTGGATGGGAAGTTTATTAGAGATCTTCTCAAAGAACACTGCCACAAAAAGTCACATGCAGTTTTAAAACTTTCCTAGAGCTGATACTTTTTAAAATGGAACTTTGTTCAATCTTGATGTCAGTAATGACTTAAATTAACACCTTTACATAACAAAACAGTGGGTGGGGGAAATGTATTCTAAAGGTTCAAAGTAAGCAAAGAATTCAACTGGGTTTGCAACTCAAGGGCAAGGTCAGTGTCCTAGCATAGTAATTCTAAGTATGTTAGCCTTCTTTAGTATTAAGCTGCCCCAGTACAGATGAACTAACTAATCTTTATTCACAGTGCAGACATCTGTAAATAGACGTGCCCACATACACATGTCACTAAACTTAGCAAATAATTTATGCACAGTTCCAATATCCGTGATCAACACCCTAATGATAAACCCATACTTGGTCTTGCAAGAAAGAGGTTTCTGCTGCGATTAATGACCAACTCAGTTTGTTCATATGTGCCAGGAAAAAAAAAACAACTTTGCAGTATCTATGTCCCGGTGTCAGGAGTGGGCCTTGAAACTGAAGCACGTTGACTCATCCAGTGATGCCACTGAATGCTGATATCAAAACAAACAGACAGAGGAAATAAGCCGTGGCATTGAATCAACAAACAGCTGTCAACCAGCCCTGCGTTATACTGAAAGGCTCAGCAGTGGTGAGAACAACATAGCATAAATGGGAAGGGACAGATGGACACGCTCTGTTTGGGTGACAGAATGCACAGCCCTGGGAAAGGTGTGTGACAGACAGCTTTTTATAAAGAAATATGTTTGACACAGTAGGCGCTTGCTGCAAATCACATCAGGCTGCCTGAAGAGGGTTTGTGACTCTGAAGTATTGAAATCATTTGCAAGCTGCAGAGACATCCACACGTAATGTTTTTTTTTTCTGCATGACATGGAAATTTGATGATCTAATTAGACTTAATAATCAAGCTTCAATCAACCGTTGCTCATAGTTTCAACTCATCATCTTCCTCAGTTTTATCATAATAGATGCAATTCACTATGAGTTTTGAATGTGCACAATTACAATCTGACTGTTTTCTCTCAGTGAATAGAACATTATCAAACTGAATTGCATTGGTGAGGTTGTCACAAAAGACTCATGCCAGCAGTCCCCTGATAATGCAGCCACATTGATTGCATGTGATCTCTGTTGTGACAATGACGCATATTATACTGTATATCTCGAGGCTTCCCCTAGTGTATTTTGCATCACTTGCCTATCTGGTAATTCAGATATGGCCATGTGACAAAAGTGCCACGAGTCAAATTTTGTTTATATGTTACTGCAGAGTTTTGCTCAAAGCCCTCTGATGTTAGTTGTTATTGATTTTAGGGGGAGATATCAGGCGATATTTAGTTCACTCCAGCACTTTTGTCTTATCACCAAGACTATATAAGTAAGTATCTTGCAAATAGCTACAGTACATATTCTATCAAGCTATAGGAGCAAGGCAAGACAAGGATTACATCTCTGTTTATTTCTGTTGGGAATAGCACCACATATCTGTCTCCATCAACACCATAGATCTTCTTGAGTTTGACAATTCAACTCACTTGCCCTTGTCTAATGGCCTCTATTTTGATATTGGAATGCAGAACAATATGTAACTTTTCTGGAGAAATAGATTCAGACTGTCTAGGTTGGAAAATAACTCCATAGGAAATGATATATTTGCTTAATAGCTGTGCCACTCACACACTGCAGATATAAATGATCTAGGATGAACTTTGATATTCAGAGCTGTCAGAAGCCACCAGAGATGTTTGTGTTGCTGTGAATTTTTCCATCGGTTGTGTAAACAAATATGGGCCGTCGATCCTCACAGACACATTTGATGTGTAGTTTTGGAAGAGCAATACACAAAACTTAAAGGCAAACATCAGAAAAGCTACAAAGATGTTACCAACAAACACATGCAGTAAAGTCTGTATGTCTCTGTTGCTGTTGTTAATGTGAGATTAAAGGAAGTTTATGGCAGCCTATGTTTAAATTCTGTGTTGGTAAGTAGGAAGGAAGAAGCCCTCAAGATCACACAGCCATTCAGGTGAGACTGATGACTCATGTTTGAAAATGGAAATGTCAAACATGCTTGAAAACACTGCTGAATCATCTATAATGTTTCCCATATGAGCAAAAGTGTTGCTTTCTAATGATACAAGAAAGTTGGTATGATGTATTTTGTCTGTAGGAGACTGCATGTATTTTACTTTTGTATACAACTTGCAAAACACATTTTCACATCCAGGCAATTGAATATAGATACGTAGATGCCTTCAGATGTTGTTTTTGTCAGTAAACAAGCATGAATATTTCTTTTCTATGACAAATGTAGATGATTGATAAAGCTGTATCAAAAAGAAAAAGAAAGAAAAAGAATTTCAGGCTGTGACACTCAACATAACAATTAATGTGCCACCCTTTCTGGCAGGGTCATACTTTTGGCCAAATTCTGCTTATATCTCCACATTTTACGTGCCTCCATCTACAAAAAGGAAATATTTGAATTATATTATGTCACGTGGAAAATTACCATGCAGTCAATGGTTTGGAATGCTTATGCACTCCACATCAAAATGTAACTTTCAATATTCAAAGCTGAATTTTTGTTTTGTTTGTTTTTAAAGACTTTGTGAAAAAAGAATGTAGTATGGTGGTTTACACATTCACCATATAAGGCAGACGTCCTTGGTTCTATTCCAGGTGGGGATACATGCCCCTCCTACCATGGAGGATTGTGCCAGGAAGGGGGAATCTGGTGTAAAACCTGTGCCAAATTACCAATACAGATTAGTGTACAAAGGAGCAGCTGAAGTTACCCCCCCCCCCCTTTTTTTTTAAAGAAAAGAACAATTCCAGATTCTTGTCTCATGAAACTTCTATTATTTTTCTTTAACCTCTATTTAACTAGAAAGTGAACTCTTGAGATTAAGAATTGCTTTTCCCAAAGTGTCCTGGGTCACAGGCAGCATTAACCTACCATGTTTTTCAATGAGGGAAGCTCCCAGAGAAAACTTGTGCAACCATGGGAAGAACATGCAAAACATGCAGAAGGGGCAGAGGGTTTTTGAACCCAGGACCCTCTTACTGTGAGGCAACAGTGCTAACCAGTGAGTGACCATGTTGCCAGTTTATATTATCAAAGCATGTGTATGAACATCTTTTGTTAAGCATTAATGCTGTGTTCTGTAGCATGTTTTAAAATGCCAGTGTGGGGCTCATAATTCCATTATTTTGGCTACTCTACCTCTGTTCCTTTAGAGAACCTGCTTACATTTCTTTATTCAAATCATATGTGACTTTAGGGTTGTAGCCCCTCTCATAGCCTGCATTATCAATAGTTCCAACTTTGCGTTCCACAGTTTTGTAGTGCTGGGCTGGTGCCAGCTTTTCGGCAGCAACATCAGTCTTGACCTTACTTGTGTCTGTTTACAAAAGCAGAACTTCTAACAAAACTTTTATTTTAATCATGGTGAAATTAGGGGTGTTTTATACATTTTATTGGTATCGTTTTACGAGGGGTCATTTAAAAATTCTATTAACTAGTTATTTAAATTTCATTTTCTGAGTAAATATCAGGTGCCATGGCTTGATGAATATATATTTTAACATGGCCCTTCCAAAAAAAATAAAAGAAAAAGAAAAAAGAAAAAGAAAAAAGGCAAAAAAGCTTCCAAAAATACTCTTAAATAAATGTAAGGAGCTAAAGGAGCTTGGTTTCCAGTCCTTAATGGATGGAAACTATTAGTATAGCGCATATTTCCAAAAATAATCTATATGTTTCTGTGTGTGTGTGTGTGTGTAAATGATTGTTCAGCGCCACAAACATTCTAAAGTATTTCATAACCAGTCTACAACGATATCCATGAACATTTTACAAATACAGTTCAATAAGGAGAAATAATCTTTCATCTCTGCAAAAATGTGAACCTGCAAAATTGAAGTTTTTTTGTTTTCAGTTAGACTCTGATGAGAAGCACTTTCATAGCTCATACTCCCAAATGAGCAATCTGGTCAATCCAGATGAGTTGGAGATAGGACAGAGTGACAGATCATAGTAAATTAAAAAAAAAAAGGCAACAAGGGACTGACTGACTTGAAGACCATGGACAGATAGATTACTGAACAAGTTTTGTGACGTTAAATTGTCAGTGAGGTGAATTTGACACTGTTGGAAAACAAAGTAAAGAAGAAACTAGAACAGTGAGAACAGACCGAATCACCAAGAGTAATGAAGACAGAACAGAGATAATGGATCTTCCTTATTAGACAAATGTAAAATGTAATTATGTTCTGTATGGATATCCTACATGATGCTTTATGTTGGAAAAAAATGTGCTGCTAATGGCTTTAAATGTCTCTTCCAATGTCTTATGTTGGAAATACTAAAATGTGGGGTACTGTATGTTTCAGCAGTCATAGACTTAACAGTGCCTGTCTAGCTTCCTGCCTCTTTGACATAACAATTCTGTCAAAACCAACTGCTTCAAATAGCCACATTAACAGCAACTTAACGAAGACCCGGACTGCCTATTACTATTACTGCTCTAATTATTCTCAGAGTACTCAGGGTTTGAATGTGATATGATCTTTAACAGAAGCACATAGAGGTTCTATAAGAGCATAAAATCTTCAAGGAATTTGACTTCTTCAGGGGATAGAGACTTAACGAGCTCAACAGCTTTTGAGTTGCCTGGAGACAGTGGCAGGGTTATAAAGCATTAAGGAAGGAAATCAAGTTCTCCTGAACACAGAAAAAAGAAAGAGAGGCTGCAGAGATTCTGACTAAGCTGTGGGTGGTGGCTACAGAGGCTATAGGGCTGCCAAGGACAAATGGTGAAAGACCCTGAAGAAGAAGTAAGATTTGAGATCAATAACAAAATCAACAATCACTAAGGCAGTGACATTTAGCTAAAGCTGGCTTAATACCAGATCTAGAGTTGTATCTTTGGGGGGGAAAATTCCCTGTAAGATACTGTTGAGTGAGTTGAAGCTTTAGAAATGACATTTTCAAGCACAGTGCTACCATGCAGACCATTTCCTTTCTTAATTACAGAGTGAATCACAGCAGTGTTTAATAATATGCAGCGTCAAGCACTGTCAAGAGGTATATTTCTATTAATAATCCTATTTCTCTTTTTTTCTCCTTCTCTCTGTCTTCCACCCTCATTTTCCTTAAGAAAACGTCTAAAATGTGACAGTTGTGCTGATGGTATTGTAGGATTCTTTTCTGCCCTACAGGCAAAATCTTGCTTTGTTTGGCATGCTTCTTTCTTTCTCCCTTTCTGATGTCAACCTGGAAAGCCTTAAGTTGAAAAGTTTTACCTTTTGTCCCCTGATCTTATCAGTTTTCAGTATTTGTTAATCAGGATCATAAAGAACTTTACATCTGACATCTGTTTTTGTTTCAATATTTACAGCTAGTCATTAAGCATAATAATGCTGGCCAATATCTGGTTTGTTGTTTACTTTACTGTAATGGATTACTGTGAGACATTGCAAAAACTCATTGTCACAGAGGATGCATCCTACTATCTTCGATGACCCCTAAAAATTTCTGGTGCCACCACAAGGTTGACATTTAAAGTTTAAATGAAATCCCTCAACAACTATTGGGTGGATTCCTGCTAAATGTAGTACACATTTTCATGTTTCCCTCAAGATGAAATGTCATAACTTTTTTCTGATTTCCCTTTGGCTGTATATTAAGATGAAACTTTTTGTGTCATTACTGTTTTTGTATATAATCAGAAAAGCTACCTTACCTAACTACATTTTGTGTTGCAAACAGAAGCAAATTAGAGGTTTTCAGCCCATTTTAGTTTTCCAGTTAAGTGTATGTTTGTTATTATCTTTACTCTTAGATGCCACTGGACCTGTTCGTGTACTAGGAATTTTTAACCTAACGACTGCATGTGATTCTATCACACTGGCTCAAAAATTGTGTGAGCTGGAGTGATGGACAAAATACAGTATGTGGGGAAAAGTATTGGCCACATGTCTTGAATATTGAATTCAGGTGTTTCATTTAGTCACATTGTCACAAGTGTATAAAATCAAGCACCTAGCCGTGCAGTCCACCTTAACAAACATTTGTGAAAGAATTAGTCATCATAAAGAGCTCACTGAATTCGAGTCTGGATGCCACCATTGTAGCAAGTCTGTTTGTGAAATTTCTGCCAATTAGATATTCCACAATCAGCTGCAAGTGGTATTATTGCAAAAGGAACCACGGCAACTCAGCCACAAAACCCAGCCACTTGGGGGCCACAAGAAAGCAGTTTAGGGAAGGCCCTTTTCTGTTCCAGCCTGACATTAGTGCATTAGTGTACAAAGCAAGGTCTATAAAGGCATGGTCAGATAAGTCTGATATAGAAAAACTTTACTGGCCTGCACAGAGCCCTGACCTGAACCCCATCCAACACCTTTGGAATTAATAGAATGGAGATAGCAAGCCAGGCCCTCTTGTCTGATATCAGTGTCTCATTTTACAAATGCTCCTCTAGATAAATGCGCAAAAAAAAAGAAAGAAAAAAGACCCAAAACACTGCAAAAGAAAGTTTAGAAAGCCATCTCACAAGAGAGGAAACAATTATAACTGCAAAGGGGAGCCAACTCTATATTAATATCCATGGACTTAAAATGGAATGTCATTAAAGCTCCTGTAGGTGTACTATATAGGTGGCCCAATACTTTTTATCCATATCGTGCATGCTTGTCTTGTTGGTGTGAATGGCCCCACCTATAGTTTAACTTTTATATTTTTTCACTGCTTGTTTGTATTTGTATTTTTATTTTCATGTTTAGACATCAAAACTACTTGGTTATGTTGTTAAAACAGACCCCTATATGAAGTTAAATACATTTTAGGGAAACTTCATTTTTTTTCCCTGGGCTTATCAGAATGTCAAATTGTGCCCCATCTTTTCGTAATGACAAAATGTACTATTTCACACAGTCATTAGAGGAGACACAACTTTAAAAAGTAATAACGGCTTGCACAAATGACCAAAGGTTTGTTTTCCGGAGGAGGCAACTGGAATTGGCGGCATGTTGTCACACTAGCATTCACAGTTAGCTCAAACTGTTTCTATTTACAGCCTCACAGACAGTAGACTCCTTGTCTAGTTCCATTAAGCGTTATTTGTTTTAGGCATTATTGCAAAGGCTCACTGCTGATGCAAATCCTCAAAGTATTTTTTAAGGACTCTCTCAGAGGCTCTCTGTCACTGCTGTTGAGCTTCTGCTCTCCCACAGATGTCTCATCATTCTCTTGTATCTGTAAAGATAGTTTTTTTTTTTATGTGGCTTTATTTATTTAGATTTTAATACATTATAAGGTCGATTCTAAGGACAGCATATTGTCTGAAGAAAATGAAACCAGTAAATCAGAGTGAAGAATCCCTCAGATGATTGTACAGGCTTGTCTTTTGGGAGAAAAACAAGGGAGAACACAGACCTTGGCTAATGTGATTGGCATCTATTTTGATGGCTGCTGAAGTGTCCAGGTGCCCTCTTATCTAATTCTCTCTTCGGCTGGGAGGCTCGAGTCTATAATAGCCTCGTTATGGAAGCTTGTTAAATTCATTATGAAAGAAGGAAGCAGGAGCGACAGTGGGGGCAAGAGCTCAGTTGTTCTGACATTCTTCTGGCGTAGACTCTGCAGGGGGAATAGTGTTTCTCATTTTCATTAGATTTCATTAGATAACACCTCGCTTTTCACAAGCAGTTAAAAAGATGAAATGCTATTTTGCACTTTTGCTGTGTCCTCTGCCCACACAGAGCTGCTTCCAAGACAGTGTTGCTGCAGAAATGGGAAAAATAAAATTTTAAGACTCATGTCATGTCTTTGCTTGGATGTTATGGGGCAAGATTTGCATATCATTCTCATGTAGCAAACGGACAAGCGACTTCCTTGTAAGCAGCACAACTTTAACTAAACTTTAACTCAGATATTAAGCTTAGTATATCCTCCAGACAGAACAAATGTTAAAAAGTAATACAGCCACCCACATTGTATCACTGAATATGTGCCACAGTCTGCACCACCACCTCAGACACTGTATAAATTATTATGGTTCCAACCAGATGATGATAGCACACAGCCTTGCTTTTTGACAAGAATATGTTAGATTAAATTTTGAATGGTTATAATACTATCTTCTATGAGATCTCTGCTGCAGTTTACAATGGTGAAAGATACATCCCATGTAATATTTCAACACTGTATTTATATTGAGGCATAAATGAATATATCAAATGCCTAATATTTGCATGCATTTGGGGGTCCATTATTGTTTTCAGGAAAGGACAAAATGAAAAGGAGTTTTTGCACTGATAGGTGCATAATATGGGATGTAAATTTTTGATAAGTGCAAGATAAACATCACTACACTACAAAAACTTTTCAGTCAGAAGTCAACTTTCTGTAAATGCCTCAAACCTAATGTAGTGTTTTGATGAAAATGTTACAAATAATAATGCAGATTTTTTTTTTAAAAGACTGAATAAATTAAAAGTTGAAATTAGTGAAATGCACATATGCACTGTTCAATACACTCACTGATTTCTCCACCACATCCCTTTCTTTTCTGGTAGCTTGTTTTGTGGCTGATATTAAAATATTAAAATGTAATGTCAACAAACTTCAAATACTGTACATCCATTTTTTTCCAACTCAGACTGCAAATAATTTGAAGTTATTTAGATGACTTCATGAGGGCTCTGCCTTTTGATTGCAACTGCTCAGCAGAAGTCCTTTATGATTTGCTGCACCTTCATGCAGAGTATCCCACTATAACCACATTCATGCATTTTCAAGTTGAACATAAGAGTATAATAAGAGTATAATTTATGTTGTTATAAGTACTACTGCTCAAAAATCTGGGATAAAGAGTTTAATGGAAATTAAAAAAAAAAACACCTGTTGCAGCAATTGCAGCCTAGCAGACTTTAAGCGTTCTAGCTGTCAGTTTTTCAAGGTAATCCTAAGGGATTTCACCCAGTTCTTCTTGGAGCATCTTCAACAAGATGGATTGGGTTGATGGAGTCTTGCTCTGTACCATATGGTTAAGCTGCTCCCACAACAGCTCAGTGGGTTCAGATCCGGAGAGTGTGCTGGCCACTTCATTACAGTCAGAAATCTGGATGACTGCTTATTCTTTTATTATTTTATTGCTGACACATTTTGGACGTGTGTTTTGGGTCATTATCCTGTTGGAAGATGAAATTGGCCTCAGTCAAGTGCCATCTACAGGGTATGGTGTTGCAAAATCTTGTGATAGCCTTCCTTCCTTACGGTCCCTTCCACTCTGTACAAATCTCCTATTTTACCACGTCCAAACCGTCATGCTACCTTTACCATGCTTGACTACTGGTATTAAGCACTGTTCTGGCATCTTTTCTTTTGATCTGCTACTCATAAATATTCTTCCATTTGATCCGAAGACCTTAAACTTTGGTTCATCTGCCCACAACACCTTCTTCCAGTTTTCCAGTGTCCAATGTCTGTGCTCTTTTGCCCATTGCAATTTTTTTCTTTTTATTGGCCAGTCTGAGATATGGCTTTTTCTTGGCAATTCTGCCATGGAGTCCAGCATCCTGACGTCACCTCTTCACTGCTGATGCTGACACTAATGTGTGATGGGTACTATTTAGTGCAACTGCCAGGTGATGACCCGTGAGGCATGTTTGTTTTAAACTGCATACTCTCAGATATTTGTCTTCTTGCACAGTTGTGCATTGGGGGCCTCCTACTCCTTTTTTCTGTCCTTGTTAGAATCAGTTTGTGCTGATCTCTGAAGGGAGTAGTTACCAGTCTGGTAAGAGATTTAGATTTGAAGTTTCCTTGCAATTTCTAGCACTAAATGGCCTTCCTTTCTAAGCATAACAATAGACCAATGGGTGTCCAAAGAAAGTTCTTTCTTTCTGTCATTTTGAGCCTGTAAACAAACAAAAAACTGCTGATGCTTCAGATACTAAACTAACCTAAAGAATGTCATGCTCCTTTTTTTGCTCCCTTGTTAGTACAATGGTTTTGTAACGCAATTGCAAAAGGGTTTTCTAATAATCAATAAGCCTTAAAAATGATTAGCTTGGATTACTAGCCATACCAGGAGATTCAGTAATTTCCCCCTTGGGATTACTAAAGTATTATGATTCTGATTCTGATGCAGAGGATTGACAGTTTCTAATAATAGGCCTCTATTATAGCAATATTATGACTACAAAATGTAGATAATTTTTTAAAAATCATCTGATTTATTTGAATTTTTGTGAAATGGATACAGTTCTTTGTGAAATGAATAAAATTATATGCAAATCAAAGGAAAATATGTTTTTTTAAAAAAATAATTAAATTTGTAAGTGATCCCAAACTTTTGAGCAATAACGTATATTATTTTGCAAGTGACTGTTTTGTATTTCTGTACAAAATACATATTAATGCTAATAACGGAAATGAACTTTATCCTTAACCTCTCCTGGTGTGCTCACATATCTCTTTCAAAGTGTTGTACACTCTGCTGTCTATAACCACATATTGCCGTAGAGCAGAATATAAGTGAATGCACCCGCAGCACGTTTCGTGGCTCTTCAACTCATCCTTCTCTACGTTAGCTTTGAGCAATCAACTGATTGTACTTCGCCTCCTAAACCCATCCTAAGTCTCCCGACAGACATTAGCTGAAATGTCAACCAAATTAGCAGTAGACAACCTGCAAGCATCACTGTTATCAAGAGATATTCTCAGCCACATGGAGCTCAAAACTATGAAAGACAAAATAGCTACACAAGTACAGCACTGACCTTCAATAAAGTTCTTTACTTACTATTAATGGCAAAAAGGTGTCCCTGTAGTGTAGTAGGTGCCCCCTTAGTGTAGTGGTTTACATATTTGCCTCACAAGTGAAAGATCCCTGGTTTGACACAATCCCTTTTCACCATCGAGGGCTGCATCAGGAAGGGCATCCAGTGTAAAACCTGTTCCAAATTACAGATGTGAAAAAATCCAATGTGGAGACCCCTTGGGGAGAATACAAGGGAACAGCCAAAGGTATTTACTATTAATGTCAAAAGTGCAGCTGTATGAAAGTCAACCCAGTGAAGCCTTTAGAAGACAGCTTTTCTGTCTTTCTTTCTTTTTTTTTTACAACTTTTGTATGCATCTTTTTTTTTACATTTATTTGGGATTGTTTGCAGTACCCCCTGCATATTATTTATTATGTTATTGTTTTCTATGCTGCTTTGCTACGTTGCCTCAGCAGGGAGCAACCCCAAAGTAAAACCACATACTGTCAAGTCAAACTGTGTTTGTGTCTTCCTTTTGTTTTGTTTTCTTTTCTTTTCTTTTACAATACAATACAAGTGTTACTGGCAAGTAAATATTGCGTATCCATATACAGTACATCAAAATGTTTAAGCTAAGATAAAATAAATTTGATCACATATTTGGAAAATTCTTTTGTTACAGCAGTTAAAATAATAATAATAATAATAATAATAATAATAATAATAATATATAAAAAGTCAAAATCAGCAAAGCAAAAGAGAATTTTAAATGGTAAAATATTAAAATGAAAGTGCAGAGAGATGTCTTATGAATAGTGCAGTAGATATGAAAGATTTCCTACTGTACAGCTCTTCAAAAAATATTTTTCTGATTATAAATGCAAATTTTCTGCTGTTTGTCTTTTCTTTATATAGGCTATTGGTTCATGGATTATTTAAATGGGGCATAGATATTTTACAAAACAATAGAGTTGTAAGGAAGAAACAATTGTCCATTTTTATTTTTTTTCTTCTGGGCTGTATATTTCTGACTTTGCTGTAAGTGCAAATGAAGAATGTTAGCAAACTGACAAGCAGCTTCCTTGATGGTAAGTTGTTTTACACTTTTTATACTCCTAGTGGGAGTCATAAGAAGTTGCTGAAAATGGCAGTTTTGCAGTGCAACAAAAGTCTTAATTTAACATAAACTTTAAAACAGTTACATGCATGCCCAACTACAGTTACTTAGTAGCATTATTTTTTTTATAATACTACAACTGCAGTTACAAACCAGTGCTAAGCATATTCACCCAGCACAAATTCCCTGAAGCCACTAAAGATAACTTTGTTAGATGTCTGAACAGAAAGGTGAAAAGCCATCTTTGGGTTATTAAAAGGTGAAAGGACACTTTTCCTTCTCAATACCCCTGTAAACTCCCCAAACAACTAGCAAAACTTTTTTGCTATAAGGATCATAACATTACACCACCATCCCATCCAAGCATGTGGGAACAGTCAGTTTTCTGTCCAAAATCTTGTACAAATGAGCTCAGCATGAAACACACAATCGTAGCTATTTTATAAGATAATATTAGTTTCTGTTCCTGGAGTGGATGTTGTGTAGCCATCTGATCACAACCATTTTACAAACAACTAAATGTTATTCAATCTAATGTTGTGTCAGTAAACACTGATGTATTTCCATTTTTGAAACAGTGGCTAGATGTGATCTGGATATTCACTGAACTTTCACTTTTGAACCAACACGATTTTAGGTTTGATGATTCAGAGCTCTTTTAGATGTCTGATCAACAGAAAATTATGACACACTGGTAAATGCAACTTTTCATGTTTCCCAGAAGTTAGACAAGAAAGGGACGGGGGGAATTTTTAAGGGCCTTTAATAGGCAACCAAATTGAACCTAGAAAACAACATCTGTGAGCATCTGGTGCTTTGGGGGTAGGTAGAAAACTTAATAAGAGTACATTCACTTTTATGAATTCATGTGTGTTTGCATTTTTATGCATGGGAAATCATTCATTAGGTAATTAATTCAAAGTGTCATGAAATATCAGGAAGGTACATGAATTAACAGTGTCTCATGTAAACTTCAATGCAAAAGCAGTACATTAATTAGTGGAACCACTAATATATTTTGATGAAGTCTGCAGTTCATAGAACCTCCCAAAAATTTTTAGTAGTAATGACAATGGCAATATGTATTCAGCTGAATTCCAAATGTTGTCATCATGATTAACTTAGCATAACTTTTCAGAGCTTCATCGTATTTGTGGCCCTTCAGATAAAGAGCTGACCTACTTCTTCTTTAACACTGTTAAATAATAAATATTTAACGGAAACAGATAATTAATTATAATTAGCATTAATAGAATGGGTTAACAATTCTAAAGAAGGATTTTTTTAAAGAAAGTAGATCATTTAATGGAACTATACTTTTAAGTGACATAAAAACCAGCCACAGGGGCCCACAAGCCGGTCTAGTCCTAGTGCCAGTCCCAAGCCCAGGTAAATGGTGAGGGTTGCGTCAGGAAGGGCATCCGGCGTAAAAACTTTGCCAAATCAAATATGCGGATTCATAACACGACTTCCATACCGGATCGGTCGCGGCCCGGGTTAACAACGACCACCTCCGGTGCCGTTAGCCAACAGGGTGCCGGTGGAAACTATGCTACTGTTGGCCGAAGACCAAGGAGGGGGAGAGGGGGAAAGCGTGTTAGGAGGCAGAGAGAGAGAAGGAAAGGTAGGAGGGTGGAGGTGAGAGTAGGGACTTTAAATGTAGGGACTATGACTGGTAAAGGGAGAGAGCTGGCTGATATGATGG
>VUQH01037255.1:0-16268 GCA_015106775.1 Etroplus canarensis | reverse complement strand
AAAATTATAATGGTTTTTTTTTTTTTTTTTTTTTTTTTAGATAGCCGGTGCAAAAGAAAACAAAAGCTGGAATGGTGGTATGTCTGACTAACTAGCCAACAGCCACATGCAATTTTGATTAACTGCAACTGAGCATGTCAATCAGCAGTTTATCAGTTCTATAGGAGTTTTAACCCACAGAATCGCTTCATTTCTAGGATCCTGGATGGGTTTCCGTCCGATCTTTCAGTCCATTCCACAAAATTTCTTTTGAATTAAGGTCAGGACTTTGACCTTGCCATTCAAAACATTATCCTTATTCCACTTTGACCATTCTTTTATGTTTGCGGGTCAGGGGCTTGCTCCTTGTTCTCTTATTCTCTCATATTTCTTTCGTTTAAACTTCATTGGTCTTTCAATAATGGCAAACCTTCCTGACTCAGAGGCAAAGAACAAGCCCAAATACTGACACCACCATCACCATGTTTAATAGATAGGAGAAGGTTATTATGCTTGAATACAGCGTTTTCCTTTTCCCCCACCTCACACTTTTCAATAAAATAAATAAATAAAAATTCTATTTTGGTCTCATCTGCCAACAAAATGCTTTCTGGCTTGTCCACATGATCTTTAGCAAGCTGCAGCGGTGTTGTTTTTAGAGAGCAGTGGCTTGCAGCCATGTAATGCTCTTGTGAACATTAATATTAGCCAATGTAAGAGAAGCATTTATTTGTTTAGAAGTTACCCGGGGTTCTGTGTGACCTCCCAGACTATTACATGTCTTGCTTTTGAAGTGATCTTTATTGTACAATCTGCCCTTGGGGAGGGAATCAGTGGTCTTGAGTTTATTCCATTTTTACACATTTTGTCTGACTGTGGATTGGTGAAGTCCAAAGTAGAGATTTTTTTTTTTTTTTTTTTTACTTTTTCAGCCAAATGAGCATCAAAAACTCGTTTTCTGAAGTCCTTAGAGATCTCATTTGTTCATACCATGATGCACTTTTCAAACATGGGTTGTGAAGAACAGACTTTGAGATAATCCTGTTTTTAAAATAAGAGCAGATTTCCCACTCACAACTGAGTAAAATCCCACTGACTGATAGTACCTGACTCTAATTTTCCCTTCTAATTCACTGCTTCTCCAGTTTTTACCCTCACAGATATGTAATATTGGCTCATTTTAACTGAGTTTTCTTCATACGCTTTTAGGATACATGTAAAAATCTTATATTTTAGGACCTGCAATCATGAGAAATAGAAGATTTTCTCAGAACCATTTTATTGCTTCTATAGGGATTTAGAGGGTAAGTAGCAGCCAGTGCTGCTAATGTAATGTACTTGATTAACTGATCATCAACAAATGTGACTACCCCAAAAGGGCTAAAGTTTGGTAGTTTGCTCTTTTGGAGAATTCAGTCTTCCAAAGAGTGGATGTCCCCGTAATAGAACCCCAAGGTCAAACCATGCGATGCTCAGCAAAATTACATAAAACCCAGGGGCTACATTTCAGACTCTAAAGGCCTCAGTTAGCATGTTAAATATTAAAGTTCATGATAGCACAGTTAGTGAAAGACTGAATAATTGTGGTGTGTTTCGAAGCGTTGCCAGGAGAAAGTTTTTTGTCTCTATAAAAAACATGGCAGAAAGGCTTTGGTTTGCAAAGCTGAACGAACTGAACAGACCACAAGACTTCTGGAACAATGTCCTTTGGACAGATGAGACCAAAGTGGAGATATGTGGCCAGATTGCGCAGCACCGCATTTGAAGAAAACCAAACACAGGATATCAACACAAACACTTCATAGCAAAACACAGTGATGGAGGGATGGTGATGTGGGCTTGTTTTGCACTTGTTTGGCACTTTATAGACATTAATTCAACCTGTTTACCAAAGTGTTACAGAGTCAAAGCCATCTGTCCAACAACTGAAGTGTGGCCAAAGCTGAGTTGTGCAACAGGACAATGATCCCATGCACATAAGCAAGTCTACAACAGAATAGGTGAAAAAGAAAAGAATCAAGATACTACAAAGACCCAGTCAAAGTCCACACCTCAACCCAACTCAAATGCTGTGGCAAGACTGTAAAGAACTGAACCGGTTAGGTACAAGGACAGTGAAGGTTTTTATTCTTTTTCTAAAATGTGCTCAATTTCACAAAAATCAAAAACAAATTCACAAAAGTCCGACTATTATTCTCAACCCCTAAAACAGGCCAAATAAACTGGACTAAACTCAAGTTGCAATGCAACATAGAATAACAAAGCAATAAAATAAACTAGCTGTTTCAACCGACCCAACTTCAATAAAAACTGACCTAACAAACAAGAGACAAAGGGAACAGTTTAATAGGTACTTTAAGTTAGCAACAAATAACTCAATACCTAACTAAGGAAACAGAGAAAATAAATAACATATGTAAGATAAAATGTCTCTAATCATCACCTCCAAAATGTAGGAGCACTTGGTATGAACCAGTCAGCACTTCTTGTATTTAATTGTGCTGCATTCCAAGGCACATCTTTTGCCCCTTTGAGTAAGTCTCAGCAGCTAAATGGACCCCCCAGCACCAGTAAAACTAGGGAAGGGAATTAACAGAAAATAAGATAAAGTAACTCGACAGAGCTGAACATACATAAGTTAACTGAATATGCACACTCCTACTAGAACTAATGTATTTCAACAAATGCCCAAATAAATACGTGTAATATATGAAATGAAAAGTAATGGGTCAACATTTACAGGTTTATTTGTAATGTGTATCAGAACTAAGATAGCTAAAATATGTTGTGCTGGTGCATGTGAGGCTGCAGGTGTGGTTATCACCTTAAGCAAGTTGTGCATAAAGGAATGCCTGCAAACCTCAATGAACTGAAGCAAGGTTGTAAAGAAGAGTGGGCAAAAATTCCTCCACAGTGATATGCAAGACAGATAAAGTCAAAGAAAATGATTACTTCAAGTTGTTGCTGCTAAAGGTGGTTTAAAAGCTATTGAATCATGAGGCGTGCTTAGTTTTTCCCAGGGCTGCATAGAGTCCTGTGAAAATTTCCTTTTTCACATGACTGTATTTAGGCAGAAATGTAGAAGAAAAGGTTTTTCCTGCAAATGGTTTTATAGGACAAACTAACCCTATAAGATACTGTAAATAACTTGTCTTTATCTTCAGCCAAATAATTCAGCAAAGCAATAGTTCAATTAGATTGCTCAAAAGCAATCTAATTGAACTACTGCTATGGTGACCCCTTGGGGAAAATACAAGGGCGCAGTCAAAGCTACACTTCATCCCAAAGGGCAGTGGCATATCAGAAACACAACTCCCTGCTCACTTTAGGGCCATCATTTGAAGCTATCAAAGTCTGTAAATTAGTTGGTTAAAAAAGTTTTACAGAAGAAAGTACATTCTGAGCATTAATAGTGTCATTCACAGGCAGACAGTGGCGTAAATGGATTCATTCCTGTGGCCTGGCGCTCAGGCAGACAGTCAGGATACTCACAGAGTCTCAGCCACCATTCATGTAGTAGCACGATCCAAAGATTACCGCACTGGCTCAGCTGTCTTGCCAACTACCACACAAACTGCTTACAGCATGTGGAAAGCATGCATCCCTCCTAAAGTAAGTGACCATGGGGCAAAGTTTCAAGGGGGATTCAAAAACTCCTTTGTGCAATGTTTCAGTGAAAAGTTTTAAAACTGTACTTGCAGCATACACCGCTCTAATCAAAGAGCTTTAGCAGACACAGTATTTTATTACTAGCGCAACAATTATCCCACTCACACCTGGTGAAATGTAAGAGATCAGAGTTAGAACACATTTTCTAAAGGCTCTCGGTTCCTTACAGAAGTATTTGAGTCAGCTCAAGGCAGCAAGAAATCAAATTACATATTATTAACCTCAAAAGAAATAAGGGGAAAATGTTAGCGGTCATTAAAAATATTTTCTTTTGTTCTTTCCAGTTACACCTAAATGAATGTTTGACTATTATTTGGAGATTTATACAAATTAGTGATGCAAACTGCAAGTGTACTTGCTCAAGTCAGCTAGTCAGAGGTGGAACAGTTAAGCTCTTCACACAGACTCCCACCATCTGTGACCTTTTCCCGAGGCTAATAAGTCTTCTGGTGTAATTACATGCTGCGAAGCCCTGCACAGCAGCAATAAAGGAATGGGCTTCATTAAAGCACAGTCATGGTTTCTATTAGGTTTTTCTAACTTGACTCTTACCATCCTTCCTCTAAAACTGGCCATACAATGATTTCTTTAAATGTAGCTAGAGATGTGTTTTTTGCAGTTAATCCTATATTTCAGCAAATAAATAGGACTACCAGCCATTTTTTCCATGACTCTCTGCAGTTAATTCAGTTCAATAACAGATTGAAGACACATTGCCTTACTGACACGCGTATGTCCTTTGATATCATTTAGACAGTGTGCAATCAATCTGTAAATAAAATTTTATTTGTATGATACCTTTCATGCAGGTTAGCAAACTTAAAGTGTGAGAGTAATAAAAAGCATTTAAAGATAGAGCCAATAAACTAGAGGACAAAACATCATAAAAAGAAACAGAGCAATTTTACAGCACATATAAACTAAAAGGATAACAACAGATTTAACAAATTTTAAAAGCCAAAAGCATGAACACAGGCAAAATGAATCTTAAAAAGTCCAATTAACTACATTTTCCTAACATTGTAGTTGCCAGTGGACTAGATCTTTAACTAAAACTGAGTGGCTTTATCACAAGTGAGCCTTGTCTGTATTATAAAGCTTTGGAGAAGTAACACATGGGGAAGACTACTTTTAAATCTGCTATTGTTTCCATGGTCAAGAATATCAAATTCATGTCTCTCTAAGAACAACAGCCAAGTCCAGAGGCCAGCCTTTCAGTTCGGCACCTGTTGGCCTCATGACCCTGCAGCATGGCTGTACAAAGCTCATAAAATCTAAACTATAGCCCTGCTTCGTGAGGTCACTGCCTAAAATCATAAGGACAGAGTCTGGTACAATCCCTGTCAGAGTAGAGCAGGATCAAGTACCAAGCAAACATGGAAAATAACCTCCCCAAGGTAAAAGAAATATGCACGGTTCAGGAGGTTGAAAAACACCAACTAGACATTGTTCAGCTCGCATCCCCACACCGTGACTTCTCACAATGCAAACAGCTCTGTTGAGACAGACTGACAAAGCCTCAGGTAATGATGAGAAATTTGAAGAAGCGGGTGACAGCGGAACAGTCTTAATGATCAGGCGCATTGTTATTGGACTCTTTGTGGTGAAAGGGAATGCTACATAATAAAAGCTTGTGTGTGTGTGCACACATGCGTGCATGCGTGTGTGTGTGTGTGTGTGTGTGTGTGTGTGTGTGTGTGCGTGTGTGTGCGTGTGTGGGTGGGTGGGTGTAAAACCAAACTGCTAAGGAAAGTGATGAAGTGTCGGTGCAATCTTCTGGCATTAGAATGATCTGCCTCTGTCAGGTGTTATGGTCATGATTTCTATTTGCACTCGTATGAGAGACAGTAAGAAATGACAGTTTTACAATTTGGGTGAACTATTGCTCAAGGGTATGCACAACTTGCAGCTATTTCTAAAGATTAAAAAAATGCAACCTATGGTCCAGTATAGAGCATTTTTTTAAGAATCAACATTTTGTAGCACTAGAGTTGTGGGCCCATTCTCACTCTCACAAGGTTTCTTTTTGGCTTTAGCACTGTGTCACAACAGAACCAAAATCATCACCTATCTGTGCAGGAGCCCTTTGCATCATATTAAATTGCACTGAGTGCATAAGTTTTCAACATAAATGGTTAATGCTGCAAATTTCATAAACCAATCTTATTCATATCAAATGCTGAAAGTGAGGCATTTTACCATTTCATGAAAAAATACAAGCTCACCTTGAATTTGATAGCAGCAACAGATCTCAATAAAAGTTGGGAGAGCGCCATGTTTACCACTGTGTAGCATCCCCTCTTCTACTAATAACAATCTGTGACTGTCAGGGAACTGAAGAGACCAGTTGTTGGACCTTTGTCCCATTCATGTCTGATATAGGATTCCAGTTGCTCAACAGGCCTGGGTCATCTTATTTTACGCTTCATGATGTGCCAAACATTTTCATTTGGACAAAGGTCTGGACTGCAGGCAGGGCAGTCCAGCACCTGGACTCTTCTACAAAGCCATGCTGTAGGGTGCAGTTTAACATTGTCTTACTGAAAAAGATTTTGTCTGGAGGCTCTAAAACCTGTATATACCTGTCAGCATTAATAATGCCTTTCCAGATGTGCAAGTTGCCAGTACCATAGCCACTGCCTATACCAACAGAGATCCAGTCTTTGGAACTGAGTACTGATAACAAGCCAGGTGGTCGCTGTCCTCTTTATTCTGAAGGATGCATCATCTATGATTTCCAAAAAGAAATTTAAATTTTGACTTCAGAATAGTTTTTCACTTTGCCCGGAATTTATGGTTGCTTTAAAATGCACTGGGTGCATACATTTATAACATGCATGGTTAATGTTGCTATGTTAAACCCAACCCACAATCTGTCACTATATCTAACCAAACAGTGACTGATAAAGTCATTATGTGGACTGTCGCTCCTGTAAACAGGTCTGTTATTGCTCTGTATTAAATATTGTTGCAACCCAAAGGGGAACCTTGTGGGATTTTGTGTTTTGCAAACAATTTCAGACAAAAAAAACAGTATTTGACACCTTTGAAGTTTGATTGAACAAGAAACATATAGCAAGTTTTTTCCTACAATGTAGCCCTAACCTGGCTAACTGTTTCCCTTATTCTTTATGCAAGGCTAGGCTGATCACCTCCAGGCACCAGCTCCGTGCTTAATGCAAAGACATTAAAGTGCAACTCCCCATATGGAGAAGAAGGGAATTTTCCATATTCCCTCCAGCAGTAAACATTTATGTTTCATGTCTGTTTCGTGAGACTTATAGTCTCATACTATGATTTACTCATGAAAGGTTTCCCTTTTGTATTTTCTTACAACATAATGTTCACTTGATTCATACTTAAGAAAAATGCCACTTACGAGACGTACAGTTCATTAACTAAACATTAACTCAAAGCTTTTGCTTTTGCATATGGTTAATCATGGCACAAAAAAGCAAATGAGTTTTTAAAGTGAGCATATAATAAGAATATTTCTAACATTATCGTGCTGTCAAACCTGTCCCCCCTCCTTTGTGCTATATTAATATTCTGTGGATCTTACACCAGTAGTTCAAATGTCATGTAAATCTCATTTTAAAAAGATCAACTCTAATTCTCAGAACTTGCTGTTATTTGTGACTGTGTCCATTTTCTCAGTTCAGACATCATTAACCTATATCTAGAGTAGCTGCTGTGCTAACAGCTTGAGTGTGCACTGTGCTTAAAATTAAAAAAAAAAATGCTGCTGGCTAGATGAAGAATACAGATGTATCCTCCTGGACTCAAGGCCATAGTATTTTGCTACGGAGCTTAATACTTCACATTGAGCAGAATCTGTGATAACAGAGGAGGCTAATATGCAGCTATGTCTTGTGCTGCAGTTGCAGCTGTCTAATTTCACTCTAGATTTGCTTTTACAAGTTTTCTAAAGATTTTTTTTTTACTCTAAGGCCAGAGATGTACCTCTTCTTTGATCTAAACTGGTTTTTAATCATCTATAAATATAGTTTGTATTCAAAAACTCAAAATGTTGTCAGTGTGTTTTTTTCGAAAGATTTGGTCTGCCAATCTAGCCATAGAGTAGGTGTGGATATTTTCATGCCCGTTCCTATCACAGCTTGAGATTTACACCCAGTCCGCAATGTAATATTGTGTGAGTAATTTCCGTTAGTGTCCAAGCAATTCTATGGTTCGCATCAACTCTTCCAACACACTGCCAGGCTGATTCACTGCGGTTAAATGAATCACTTCTCATTTAAACCAGTTCTTATTCTAATCTGCAGAAATTTCGAAATGTGTGTGTGTTATAGAGATTCTGACTCATCTCTTCATTTTTACCTAATATATTATGAAAAATGTCCATCTGCCCATCGCATTGGATTTATCCTATTGTTTGTAAAGATGGCTGAGTGGTGCTCACATTCAGTCTGTGCTTTATGTTAATCTGCATGGGTGTATGGATCGAATTCTGTGTGACAATGGGACTGATTTCATTCTGAATCATCGCTCAGTCTCGTTTGCATTTGTCATCTTCTGCTTCATAGTATAAGCAAATACAGTAGGGATTCATTTTTGTTTCTCATTTTTGTCATTGCCAGGCGTATTCCAAGCCTCTTGCGAACATTCGTCAAACTTGGCCATTGTTTAAAAGATGACTCAGCTATAACTACTGCTGTGTGGTTTTTTGCATTTTTAGCCATATTTCTCCCAAATTGGAACAGAAGTCCCTGAGCACTGTGGTCTTTGCTACTGCTACACTGAGCATGGTGGAAAACTCGGTATCCTAAAAGTTAAGTTGGGTTATTGTAACGGCTTCTCTTTTGTTATTTTAGTTTTCTCTGTCTTTTGTTATCATTTGTTTGCATATTTGGGGAGCGATATAGAGAACAAATCC
Source organism: Etroplus canarensis (assembly GCA_015106775.1). Lineage (NCBI taxonomy): Eukaryota > Metazoa > Chordata > Actinopteri > Cichliformes > Cichlidae > Etroplus > Etroplus canarensis. The sequence continues at coordinate 7,726 of VUQH01037255.1, read as the reverse complement.
AATGAAACAATAGGGGTTTTAGGACTACTATGCAGTTCAAGGAGGCCATGGAGCAAGACTTTTGGTCGGCCTTGAAACAATTCTGGCAAAGGGTCAGGCAATTCAGGAGGGAGATGCAGCTTCCTGTTCACACTGTATACAGCAGGGATGGAAAACTTCACCTAAGGACAGAGTCAGGCATCGAAATGAATACTTTGAGGATCTCCTCAATCACACTGACATGCCTTCCTTAGAGGATGAATCTAAAGACAAGTGAATGACTTGCCTGTCACTGGGTGCAGGGTCACTGAAGCCCTTGGATGGATGAAATATGCTGAGTCTTAAGGCTCTGGATGTTGTGGGGCTGTCTTGGTTGACCGGCCTTTGCAACATTCCATAGAAGTTGGAGACAGTGCCTCTAGACTGGCAGAATGGGGTAGTGGTTCCTCTTTTCAAGAACAGGGATGGCAGGATGTGTTGCAACTTCAGAGGGATCAGGGGTCTATCCCAGGGTGCTGGAGAGGAGATTCTGTCCTTTAGTCGAACCTTGGATTCTGGAGAAACAACGCGAGTTTCATCTTGGTCATGGAACACTGAACCAGTCTCCTTTTATTCAAGAGTGTGGGGGAGTTTGACCAGTCAGTCTATATATGTTTGGTGAATTTGGAGAAGGCATTCATTCATGTCCCTCGGGGTGTCCTGTGCGGGTTACTTCAGGAGTATGGGATATCATCCTCTTGTTACAGGCCATTCAGGCCCTGTACAACTGTGGTGACTGCTTGGTTTATATTGCCAGCATTAATTCAGACTCATTCCTGGTGAGCGTTGGACACTGCCAGGGATGCCCTTTGTCACTAATTCTAGTCATAACCTATTCATAACACAAAAATTGTGTAGCCAAGTGGTAGAGGGTTTCCAGGTTAGTGGACCATGTGGTTCTGTTGGCTTCTTCAAGTGGTGACCTCCATTTCTCACTGGGGTGGTTTGCAGTCAAGTGTGATGCAGAGAGAATGAGAATTAGCACATCCAAGTCCAAGGCCATGGTTCACAGCTAAAAAAGAATGGAGTGACTACTTCAGGTTGGGGAGGAGCAGACCCAAATGGGAGAGTTTAACTATCTTGGGTTTGTTCCCAAGCCAGGGGAGAGTGGAGCAGGAGATTGGTGCAGTGTCAGCAATGAACACAGATGCTCTACTTGTCTTTGTGGTGAAGTAAGCAGGAAAGCGTATGTGTCAATTTACCAAAAGGAGCAAGTTGAGGTAGTTAAGGCTTCTGACCAAGATGTCTCCTGGGCACATGGTAAGTGAGGTGTTTCAGGCATGTCCTCCTGGTAGGAGAATCTGGGGAAAACCCAAGATACACTGGGATACGGGATACACTCAGTTGTCTTGGGAACATCTGTGTTTCCCTGGAAAAGTTGGATGAGGTGGCCATGGAGAGTGGAATCTGGATGTTTCTACTTAGACTGCTGTCCCTGTGACCCACCCCCAGTTAAACAGCAGAAGATGGATTGATGGATGGATGGATGGATGGATGGATGGATAGATGGATGATATAGCAGTGAAAAATAAAGGTCATTTGGTCAACTGAGTTTTGACACAGGGCCACTCCACAAAATACAACCTGTATTGCAGGGAAATGTAAGCCCCTTATATTTTCAGTGATAATAAAGCTTGCAATTCATCACAAACCAACTGACCTACCTCACACCTTCAAAGCCCCAGAGGGGTCTGAAGTTTGGGGGCAGTTGCTCAAGTAATGCAACCTTGGCTGAGTCCGGAAAAAACTGTCTAAAATATTTTTTTTCCTCTCCTAACCTCCTTAGACATGTTGGAGAAATGACTTAAAGTCCTGTTAGCTGCTCTCTGCTGTGTTTACTGGTTTTCTGTTTGGTGTGTTTAGAGGTAGAGAAAGACAGTCTGAGAAGGCAAAAAACACAGACCATTTTAAAGCTACCACATTTATACAGATGACCAAATGGTAGGCAGAGGACAGCAGTCGGTGAGTGAGGTGTGCTTTTATATGTAGCTGCTACGGTCTGGTAGACAGTTTCAAAGACAAAGAAGTGACAAGATCAAAAAGTTTAAACTCTGACGGATATGAGACTCTCATTGTTTGATCACCAAAGTCTAACATCACATGTAGCTTCTACCCTCTGGACAATATCAACAGGATGTGTCTTCTCAATCAAAAAAAAGTGAGTCTATCCTGATGTTCTCCATCAGGCAGAGGCCATCACATTTTGAGTGGGAGGAATTACTGCAATTGTTAGCCAAAAACTTCCCAGGTTAAAAAAGAAGGCTTCTTTGGCAACCTACAATAATACATTGCGCTATAAAGCAGCAGTTCTAGTAGCAGATTGTCAAGAGTAGTAAAATTATAGTTTTTAAAGCATATCCAGTCACATGGAGATTCAGCCTTCAAGGATTTGTCTTTTCAGTCCACTGACTGACATTTGAAACTCAAGGCTGGGAACATACTACTGAATAGGCTTCTGTCCTTCATACTTTCTCACATCCTTAGAACAAAAGAATAAAAAGAGAACATAAGGTACTGCAAGGTATACACTTCTTTCAGCTAAAGCATTTTACTTTTCATTTTAGATATGGAAAAGAGTTTCAACCTCGCTGAAAAATAATTATCTTTTAAATGAATGCATAATGTTCAAGGTTCCAGCTCAAGTACCTTGAAGTGACTGCCAGTATTTCACAAAAAATACAAATATTTCATGCTCAGCTATACAAAAGGATGACCCAATGTGAGCTTTTATTGTGCAGCCTCTTTCCCATTGAAGAAGACTGGCAGAAGCCTGCACACCCAAACAGATAAATAATATATAGAGCCAATACCTTTACAACAATGGCAGCAATCCAATCATCAGCAATGCTACCTAAGACTTGATAAAAGCACCTGGTTTTCCATCTTGATTACTGAATAGTGAGCATGTTTTGTTGGCTACCATCACTGACATAATGAATGTCATGCAGGATTAATGACACTGAATTTTCAGTGAAGGTATTTCTGGCTTAAAATATATTTGATGTGTCCAAGAAATCATTCAATGCAGTACATCTCTGTCTTCAACCTAATGAGGAGCCACAAACTGACAGTAAAATCTATGCTGACTCTACAGACACTAACCCACAAAAGGCTTGTGATGGTTATGTGGGATAATGCCTCTATATCTGCTGAAGTCTGACACGATTATTAATAAGGAAAACTTTTAACTCTCTGTGACAGGCGAAGTCGTCACAAAAGACCACAAAATGACTGCAAAAGCTTTCATAACTTGCATCAGTTCAAGCAAACACACTTCGAAAGAAAATTAGAAACTATCCCAGTGAGTTTTGCAACATTAAACCCTCGCCAGTCCTGCTGGTGTGCATAAAAGCACAATCAGAAACTCTGACTCTTAACTGGTAACTGTTTTCATCAGCACTGCATCATAAAAATGAGCAGCAGCAACTGGCTGCTGTCTGTGTTTATGTTTCCAAATTTCCTGTGCTATGAACCAAGCAGTGCATTATTTATGCTTCTCAAGTTCATATACCACAGATTCCCTGAAGTCATTATCTACCAAATGAGACAAATACCAAATGACGCCACCCCTGACTGCATATGCAAGGTATTATTGTTTTATGATCATGATATGTTTTATGATTCTCCTCATTTATTGCCTGTGGGTATGAAACGGAAAGACATCGCCCCTCAGGTCTCGTATATTTTAAGAAAATGTTGCCTTTATCATTTGTAGACTATTTTTACTACCTTTTACATATATTCATTTTGGACAGACCTCTGCGTTTCATGTGCTACTTGTAACAAATTTGTCTATTTGTGAGACTGTATTTATGAACTGCTGCATATTTGCTCATAGAAGTCGAGTGCTTCCATTGCTTCCCTTTACAAGAATAAGAGTCATTAAATAAAGTGAGGATATTGTGCTACTACGCTACTATCTCAAAGCTGCAACCTATTTAACTTCAAAGTTTCTTCATACAAAGTCTCTGCAAAGGTCCTTTCAGTCACTTTTATAGCAGTAACTGTGCACTTAAATAGCTGAAGTCATCGCTGGACAGAGCACAAGGAACATTATGCTCTGATCACTCAGCGTAAGACGAGTGACGCAGGACTCTTCTGACTGCAGCAGGGGTTCAGAATCCCCTAATCAAGGGTGTTGTGGATTTTTTTTTCCCCAAAAATGCCTGATATTGCTTTCATGGCTCTGTTAATTTAGCAGATCTATCTTAGAATTATATGTAAATGTATATGTCAAATTAAATGTGGAGTGCAGTTTTCTGTGCAGTATGGAAAAAAATCAACAAACATCCATTCATTTTGCTACTCGGTTCATTTTTGGTATGGTATAATTTCTCTGGTATATACATCAAAAGAAAAACCACCCAGCATCGCCCAGCAGCTGCTCTACTGAAGTGTGGATTGGGATGTAATGAAAATGCAAATGAAATTAATTATTTCGTAATAATTGTTAGTCATGTAACTGCAGATAAGGTACAAATTACGTGCTATGTCTTGTAATTGACTTTAAATTGGTTTTGTTTCTGGACTTGGAAATTAGTAATTGGTAATATAACATAATGAATAGCACAAAAAATAAAACTTATCATTTGACAACTGAGATTTTTTTTTAAAAAAGGGCATGATAGTTAAAGCAGTTTCTTTTTTCTGTCACAAGCTAAGGAGATACTGCTTTTCAAAGTCATGTTAAAGCCTTGCCTCAATATTTTGAAACAGTTCATCATGTAATTAAAACTGACTCAGGGTGAAGGATGTTGTTTTATGCTGTAATGGTTACACTCTTGTCCTCGAAGGCCTATAAATCAAGGCTCAAAAGCAGGACTTCACAAACCAGCGGGTGACATCACAGTAACATACATTTTATGAACTCACTGGAGACTTTATTAGATACACCTTGCTAGTACTGGGTTGGACCCCCTTTTACGTTCAGAGCTGCCGTAAATGTCCATGGTATAGATTCGACAAGGTGCTGGAAACATTCATCATAGATTTTGGCACATATTGACATGATAGCTTCACACAGTTGCTGCAGATTTGCCAGCTGCACATCCATGACACAAATCTCCCATTCCACCACATCCCAAAGGTGCTCCATTAGACTGAGATCTGCTGATAGTGGAAGCCATTTGAGTGCAGTGAACTAATTGCCATGTTCAAGAAACCAGTTTGAGATGATTTGGGCTTTGTGACATGGCACATTATTCTGCTGGAAGCAGCCATCAGAAGATGGGCATGCTGTGGTCATAAAAGGATGGACATGGTCAGCAGACAGGATGGATCAAAGCTTTCATGTTTGGTGAGCCCATGTGAATTGTAGCCTCAATTTCCAGTTCTTGGCTGACACTGGTGGCACTGGGTGTGGTGTTCTGCTGACATAGACCATTTGGTCTTCAAGGTTCAGAAATGCTCTTCCACATACTTTGGTTGTAATGCGTGGTTATGTGAGTTACTATAGTCTGACCAGTCTCCTCTGCTCTCTGGCATCAATAAAGTATCTTTGCCCAGAGAACTATCGCTCACTGGATATTTTCTCCTTTGCCATTCTCTGTAAACCCTAGAGATGGTTATCAGGGAAATCCCAGCAGATCAGCAGTTCCTGAAATACTCTGAATAGCCTGTATGACACCAACAACCATATCACTTTCAAAGTAACTGAAACCACTTTTCTCCCCCATTCTGATGCTTGATTTGAACTTCAGCAGGTCGTCTTCACCATGTCTACATGCCTAAATGCATTGAGTTTCTGCCATGTGATTGGCTGATTGGATCTGTGTATTAATGAGCAGTTGAAGAGTTGTACCTAATGAAGTGACCAGGGAGAGTATCTTGCTCAGCTAATCAACTGCTCAATGGAGTTTCATAATCCATAGCTTGAGAATGGTATTAATCTTCTCATCTAAGTCACTGCCAGAAAGCAATTTACCCAAAAAGCCAAAATGTTGATTTTATTCAATACTAAACTACCTACATTGAGTTCCTCAAAGAAAAATAAATCTATTTATTTATGTGTGTTATAAAACTTTCAGACTGAGGTCATTGCTCCTACAGAGCAATGACTGTTTGACTGCCGTTTTATTTGGGGTGAATCATTTCTGGCACCGAAGTATTTGCTAGTGAATGTTCTATGGCACTTGGAAAAGAAATAGCCACAAACAAACCTTCATTTTCTCTTGAAATACTGAAATCTGAATGGTCCCCACAGAAATAATGACGAAACACCTAGTGTCCTAAATCCAGCTGTTTGCTGGTGTAAAGGATCAGTTCACACGAGGTTCACTGTGGTGAAGTTTTCCCTGTTTCTAAAAGATCAATCACGCCACACATGTGCATGAGCGCAGTGCCAGTACAAGTCCGTGCTTTGCTGCCAATTAGTCAGAGCTGCCTTGATTTTACACAGTGAGTCAAAGGATATGAGCTAGCCTGAAAAGCAACATCTGGAGCCTTCCAATGGCTGTAGGGAAGAAGACCTTGATTTGAAACAGACAAGAACTTGGAAAGTCTTGGTGAAAGCACTCATTTTTTAAAGATTTCAAATAAACATCCAAATATCTGCCATTATGAAAAATTACCGTGAAAAGCAATAAGAAGCACTCTTCATCTTTTGATTCATAAAATGTATTAGAAATTAAACCTTTGGTTTTGGATGGTAAGAATTTCAATTGATTCTGACCTAAAGAAAACAGATTTTTAGAAGAAAAAAAAAAGAAATCAAAGTTAATTCAACAAACAACACTGGCACTATATCATGGAAGGGGAGCCTTCACAGCTGTGAAGCTATGATTGGTAACACCCTTACCAATCATAAATCATGTTAACTAATTATGTTGTGCTCAGAATCAATGAGCACCAAATCAAAATGACATACCCAGAAACATCATTTAATCCTGCACATCTCTCAGGGATAGGAATACTTCTGCCTGCCTGCCTGCCTGCCTGCCTGCCTGCGTGTCTGTTCTTTGCCCATCCAAACAAGGTCACATTTGGGGGTGCCTTCTCCTGTAGGTTCAATATCATTACCCCAGTATGGATAGAACTACTAAACATGACTAAGGACAGCATCAAAACTAGCTCCATGTTAGCACTTCTGTCTCTCTCTCACACACACACACACACACACACACACACACACACACAACAAAAAACACCTCAGAAAGAATGCATTACGTATATTATAGAATTTACCAAAGAATAACTGAATTACCAGCCATTTTGAAATGTCTTTTGTAATGACACGGACACTGAGTGTGCAGAGAAACAAATTTGTTCTCGGGCCATTATCTCAGACTGAAAAGAAATAACTTCATTAGGGTTGGAGACAGAAGGTGTACCAGTGCTTCTGGAGCAGGAAGTGATAGAAAAAAATGAAAGGAAAGGAAAGGAAAAGGGAGAACAAATAAATGGGAACAGAATAAATTGGGTGAGAATAAAGTTAATGCAAACAACAGTTACCACAATAAAACTTACTGAAGAAAGCCACCTGCTGTATTCTGTGTCCAACTCGGTAAGAGCTAATGATGGAGACAAAGACATCATAGCCCTACCTATGTATTTCATATACTGCTAATTACACTAAACACTAAACAGTCCCAGGCTGCTGAGGACCTGTGCAGACCAGCTCTGTGAGGTCCTCTGCCACATTTACAATCTGAGCCTCAGCCTGGAGAAGGTCCCGCTCCTGTGGAAGACCTCCTGTGTGGTGCCAGTTCCT
>VUQH01037254.1:0-22350 GCA_015106775.1 Etroplus canarensis | reverse complement strand
TGATGACAGCAACATATCTCAAAAAAGTTGGGACAGGACCATGTTTACCTCTGTGCAACATCTGTTTTTCCTAAATGTAAATGTCTAGGAACTGAGGAGAACAGCTGCTGGACTTTTAGGAGAGGAATGTTGTCTCATTCTTGTCTGATATAGCAGGGGCTCCCGACCCCAGGTCCCCGGACTGGTACCAGTCCGTGGATCATTTGGTACCGGCCACAAAGAAAAAAAATGTTGTTAAAATTATATTTTTCTTTCATTCATCTTCTGGATCTTATTTTGAAAAACAACTGTTTCCACCCTTGCCTCACTACCGCACTTGACTCTGACACGTATCAGCGACACAAGCTAACCCTTGAAATAAAATGAGCCAGTAACAAAATTCACTGGAGAGCTTTTTTGGGAACAAAGCAAACGATGGGGCAGCAGAAGGGTCGCAAACTGCCAGCAAAAAGAAAGCTGCATTTAAAAGAAAAATTCCTACCTAAGTTCTGTGTTCATCGCAACAGGTGATACACAAGCTCTGCTATGCATAATTTGCGGTGACCGACTGGCTACTGAAGTCTTGAAAACCTCAAAACTGCTTTGCCACATTGAGACTAAACATCCCGCGTTAGAAGACAAAGCCCTTGGAATTTTTTGAAGGAAAAAAATGTGAACAGGAAGGACAAAAACAGTTACTGAGGGCCACCACTACAATAAATGTGTCTGCACTGAAAGCATTATGTCACTGCCTCCCTTCATGCAAAGATGGGACCATCTAGTTGCAGGGAAACAAGCACATGGTTCCCACTGACTCTGCATTATGGTGAGTTGATAATATGGTGTAGAATTAGTGTAATTGCCTAATATAAAGTGTAACTGTTACATTCAAATTACAGACTATGAACTAACAAAGGGTTTTGTTATTGGAACCACCTGTGCTTCTACCCGGTCTGTGGAAAAATTTTCATGCATGAAACCCTCATAATTGTGGAACTAACAGTCCCATGGGAAGAAAGGTGCTTGGAAGGCCATGAACTGAAGAGAGCCAAGTATGACGAGTTGGTGGCAGAGTGCAGAGAGAAGGGTTGGCAAACCTGGATCTTCCCAATAGAAGTAGGATGTAGGGGCTTCCCTACCCAGTCAGTGTGGCAAATGTTGAGCTCCCTAGGCATGACTGGACAGAAAAGGAAAACAGCAGTGCAAAAGATCGCACAAGCAACTGAAAGGGTATCATGTTGGATGTGGCTGAAGCGAGAAGGAAGTAGCTGGAGACCCACTATTGACGCATAGTGACTGATCATCACTGTGGACCACCCATCCTGAGAGTGTACCGAGGTAGGGGTTGAAACACCAATGATGGATGGCCTCGACTGAGGACGTCAGTAGTGAAGCAGTGATAACACCAACTGTATAGTGAGTACTGGTACAAAAATGGTTGGGGACCGCTGTGATGCAAGATTCTTGTTGCTCGTCAGTCAGTCCAGCACCCAGACTCTTCTACTACAAAGCCATGCTGTTGTAATACCTGCAGTATGCAGTTTAGCATTGTCTTGGGGAAAAATACAAGGCCTTCCTTGAAAAAAGAGGGGAGCATGTGTTGCTCTAAAACCTGTATATACTTTTCAGCAATGATGGCGCCTTTCAAATGTTCAAGTTGCCAGTACCATAGGCACTAATGCACCCCATACCATCAGAGATGCAGGCTTTTGAGCTGTGTGCTTTTAACAAGCTGGACGGTCCCTCTCCAGTTTAGTCTAGAGGACACAGTGTCTATGATTTCCAAAAAGAATTTCAAATTTCAATTTGACTGACCACAGAACAGTTTTCCACTTTGCCTCCATGGTCCATTTTAAATGAGCTTTGTCCCAGAAGAGACGCAATATTTCTGGATCATGTTTATCCTGCTAATCTTGAGTTTTAACCTGCATTTGTGGATGGCACAGTTAACTGTGTTTACAGACAATGATTTCTGGAAGTGTTACTGAGCCCTTGCAGTGATTTCAATGCCTGTTTGCAATGCAGTGCCACCTGAGGGCCCAAAGATCACAAACATCCAGTACTGGTTTTCTGCGTATCTCGTGTGTACAGAGATGCTTCCAAATTCTCAAATCATTTGATGATATTATGTACTGTAGATGATGGACTATAATAAAATACACATAAGTCTTTGCACTTTTATGTTGAGGAACATTATTCTGAAAATGCTCCACAATGTACAAACACAGTTTCTTGTAGATTGCTGAAGCTCTGCCAATTTTCACTTTTGAGAGACTCTGCCTCTCTGTGGTCCTCTTTTTATGCCCAATCACATTACTGGCCTGTTGCCAATTAACTTAAATAGTTGCAACACTTTTCTCCAGCTGTTTCTTTTCAGATTAGATTGCTTTATTTTCTCCCATGGGACCAATTCTTTCTGGATCAGGCTGTTACAAAAGAATACAACAAGGATCACAACAAAACCATAAATGGACACAGCTTGAGTCAATAGATAGGTTAGAATAAATGAATAATAGTTCATAAATTCACAGAGCTGTTCATTTATCAGTCTTAACTGACAGAGGGACAAATGAATGTTTATAGTGGTTATGCTTATACAAGGGGACCCTATATCTCCTGCCAGAGTTTATTAGAACAAACTCAGAGTTCAGTTAAAATCCCTAAATAGTAGTCTGTACAAATTATCCTGTGGGCTGTGGGGTGTTGTTCCCATCATTCCTGCCATTTTAACTAGTTTAAAATTGGAGCTTTAGACTCAGCTGTTAAGTTTCCAAACCAGCTGGTAATACAGTAACACCAGATGGAAGCCATAGCAGCAATGTAAAAAATTAACATACTTTTACTGCAGATGCCCAAAAGTGGAGAAAATAAAGACACTGATTAAGTCTCACAAATACTCTTCACATATCTAAGTACTACCCCCAAGTATTTGTATGAAACAACCTGTCTGATTTCATGGCCATATATAGTAATGAAGGTCTCATCTCCAAATGATCAGGGGTCTAAAAGAATTTCTTTAGTTTTTCATACATTAGGATGCAAATGATGCTCATCACTCCAGTTCACAAGGTTATCCACCCCTGCTTTATGGCTTTTTAGTATCACTTTCTTTTCCGGCCTTTTCTGTCACGATCTTGGCTATGTGCAGCGTGGAGGAATAGTAGATCCAAATGCAGACTAACAGGGTAAAACAAAACATGAGCTGATTTAATGGCTAATAAAGAACAAAAACACAAAGCCCAAAAAATCTAAAACAAAGGGTAGAAAACTTTAAATATGGATAATAAAAAAATGACACAGCTAGAGATGACAGGACTGTATATACACAGACTAATGACAAACGAGGTAGGAGGGAGAGGATCACAGGTGGCAACAATCAAGGAATCAGTGAGAGGAGGTAAAACTGAAAAAAAAGACATGAGACATAAAGGGCTACCAAAATACAACAGGAAAGATTGAACTTAACAGAAGAATCAGAACACAAGAGGATAATACTGAAGAGACACAGAGGAAACTAGTAACAGACAAAACACAAATGGAGGCCAGAACTAAGATGAAACAAGAACAGAGGCTAAAATAAGAAACTAAATAAATAAATAACAAAGTAGGACTCATATACAGTATATTGAAAAAATAATCAGAAACAAAGTAAATACATAAAAAGATGACAAAATCCCATAACGAACTCCATAGATCATGGGTTTTTTCCAACTTTTTATTGCCCTTGTCTTAACTTTTTTGAGACATGTTGCTGCCATCAAATTCAGGATGAGCAAGTATTTTTAATGACAGTAAAATTCTCACTTTCAGCATTTGGTATGTTTTCTAATGTTCTTTTGTGAATAAAATTTTGGTTATGAGATTTGCAAATAATTGTATTGTGTTTTTATTTATATTTTACAGCATCTCAGTGTTTTTGGAATTGGGGTTGTACTTATGACAGATAAGAAATGGCTGTCAAAGGACTGATCATCTAATACCATAATGAGGTGTTGGTCATCAGTCTGTCTGTAAATCACAACAGTGACTACTTGTGGCGTAATTGTCAGATTTTAATAAACCTTGCACACAACGATCACCTGCTTGATCTTCACCCAAACTGTGCTCAAGGTCAGGGTCAAGGTCATAGTTCTCATTTTATGGGCACTTTTCTATTTTCATAAGAATCACTACTCCTAAGAATATTGATCTGGATGGTAATGTTCATAAATTAGTGTTTTGATGTGCCTCTCCACTACCTATACATAAATGCTATCATTAGGTTTATGAAATAATAATGTCTTTAGCTAGGTTAGGGCTGGCCAAAAAGTAGGGCCGTGGCGTAGGTGTACCATCTGATCCTGGCTGGCAATAGAACAATAACCTGGTTTGCCAACACAATCAGCATAACTTCCTGTTTTTATAAGTGGGAAATCTGAAGGTCAATTCACAATGGCTCTGCTGCTATTCCTATATTTACTATTCCTATGCTGGAAGACTTTTGATACTTCTCTACTTTAAGATGGTATACCTACTGCTAATAGCATTATGGTAGCTTGAAATATTGCTTTGCCACTCATGTTGCATACCACTTCTATCCTGTTAGATGGTGATGATCATGATCTCATTGGTCATGATCATGGAGGAAGTGGTCCTATTGGCTGATTCCCACATTAGGAAGGTGTGGTTGGTGCCTTCCCATAATTCTCGTTAGTTTATGCAATATAGCCAACCAATGACACAAAAATCACTTTCTGTTTGCACTTCACACAGTACAATAACCTGTAAGCTGTGATGGCTTGTGAACCCAATGAACTACTACATTACTGACATCCTAGTTTTATCTGATTATCAAAATATATTTTTTTCTCAGACAATTAAATTGTTTCTATTACTGATTATTCTGCTAATAATTTCTTTTTGTGTTGTTTAATTGTTTGATGCACGAAATGTCAGTAACTATCATTGTCTGTTACTTTATTAAAATCCCTTTGTCTCGTCTGACTGGCAGTGCAAAACTAAGAGATATCAATTTTAATATGATTAAAAAAATAAAATAAGGAAAGAGACAAACACAGATGTTGAAAACAATTTAAAATCTTGAATAATTCTGGCACTGTTTTCATTTTAAAAATAACTGGGTGGTTGGTTATTTATGAACTATCAAAATACTTGCAGCTTAATTTTCTATCAGTGGACCAATGGCTTAATTGAAAAATTATTTCAGTTGAAAATGTTTTGAAACTTCAATGTGAATTGTGCCAGGTTTAAAAATTGAGAGGATTTGGGGGATGCAGTTGACACTATAATACATGTATGTAGTGAGTGTCTACGTTTTAAGTAAAAGCAAGAAATAGTTTAAGAGATTAAAAGAAAATAATCCTTTCAGTAAAACAAATTCAGGTGCAATTTCACCCACTTTATCTCAAAGCATGGTGCAGAAAGTAATTACTGAAAATCTTCCCAATATCTACCTGTTACCGCAAAATCCAGTCCTGTTCCTTTTATCTGTCATAGTGGCAGTAGTATGCACCTCTGTGCTTGGTGCTGAGTGGGTCATTTCAGGGGTCAGGGTTTTTTAATTGGATAATCCAGTCCCGAGCCAGCTGAGATTAGCAGCTACTCAAACCCAGGGAATTGGTATGATAGTGTTTGACCTGTATGACGATACTGGGTTAAGCAGCAGCACACAGCTCTGCCTGAGGCACACATAAGCTACCAGAGATGATGGAAGAAACTTTGTTCAGCAGCACCCAATTTAAGAAATCAGAGATATGAAACGTTGCGACTGTCCTCCTGCAAAGGAAGCAGCATTTTGAAGTTACCTGAAAGTGCAAAAATTTTGATGGGGTCTTCAGTTTTTGATCAAACAGAACATTAAACAGAACTCAAGCTTCTTGGCTAATGTTGCAAGAGTGTCTTTTAAGCCAAGCCATAATCATCTTCCTAACCCTTGCCAAGTCCTTCTCATGCCTCAACTTAACCAAATAGTCCATAAAAACTTAACCTAATAGCAGTCCCACATACTATTCCTACCCAGATTAGACAGTAGGGAAAAAAAAGATGGCTTATTTGGAAACAGGTTCTGCAGGAAATGGTTTCTAATCATGCAACAGCCCTCTTGAGGTATCAACATTATGTCTTGGCCTTCAAAATTTACCACACCGTGTAATAAACTGTCGTTGTCTTCATGGTGGAGCCTTCAACAAGAGTCAGTAAATGTGCTCATCATTTTCTGTAGCCGTGTGCTTATGTTCCCCCTTGTGAGAGTGCCTCAGAGTCTGGCACCGCGTTAAGCCCGAGAATGTGCATGTGTTGGTGCTGTCCCCCTAATCCTTACAGCAAATAAAGGGAGGCTTACTCAGTCTGGTGCACATACACACTAGAGCAGGGAAGTGAGCATAAATGCACACTCTTCACATGCACTGGCACGTGCACTGTTCATATCTTTCTCCACTCCATCTGGCTGATGCCTCATCCTTCCATTATTTCACCTCTCTAAGATTCTCGCTCATCTGCATGCTTCATCCTTTTTCCAGCCCTCTTTCTATCTTCTTCCCTGCCCTCTGTTTTTCACCGTCAATTACAGATTCTTGCACAATCCATGCAGCTCACAGTGACACCAATCTAAGTTTTGGAAATTGGCTAGGAAGCACACGGATTACCCCCATGCTCGTAACAGTTACCCCCCAACTTTCCATTGCAGGACACAACAACGACTAGTGTCCCATAATGAGAGAGCAGCTGAGCTGCTGAGGTGGGATTTGCGATTAGCGACGGGTACTCTCCCTCTCTGAGTTGTAAGCTATGCAACGGTCACAGTTGAACTCAAGAAAGTCCTCTGTGGTCCTATGCTCTGTACATAAATATGCACTCTCCTGTGTCTCTGTTTTCTGGTAAAGCCTGTTATCATCTACATTCATTTTTTGGCACCCTGCAGGTTTGGAAAGTCTTTTATATTTTAAGATCATTCTGTTGTCATAGTGTTTAATCACTGATAGTGGATATGATTGAGCAGTGGGTGGACTCAGCTGTCTCATTAGCCAGACACACCTGTGCTGCCCTGTTCACATCTTTTTCAAGCACATGAATGGACATGACACAGCAGGAGCAGGTCAGATTGACCATAATGCAGTCTGCAGGTGACAGGATGTTCTCAGTTGGATCAAAAGACACATCCACTGTTTTTTAACTTTGTCTTATAAAAGTTGTCAGGTACCCATACAAACAATCAAACAGGGTTTTCTTTCACTTGCTATCCATAGTGGCCATTAAGAGATCCTACTGAAATGAAAGAAGATGTCTTCATACCCATTTGCAACAAGAGGAAAAACTACAGATTAATTGCAGGCATATTGACCTTGTCTGTCAATCTGATGTCAGCTTCTCAGAGCATTAGTAACAGCAGGTATAAATATTGATTAATTAAATTAAATCTTGGTAGGATTGGTCTGAAAATAAAATACACCACTGTGCAAAAGTCTCAGGCCAACACTCATTCTTTTATATTTTGCTTCCAAGTAGCCAGACTCTTTTTAGTTGTAATTTTCCAAGTGATCTTGAGAAATGATTCTGAAGGGTTTCCTTTTATTGTTTTTCTTTGGACGTCTACTTTTTCACTCTTTCTCAGCCCAGTCCTTTTACACGACCATCTTCAGAGGAATGTTTTTTTTTTTTAAAGGCACTTAACAAAAGGGTTGGATTACTGTTGTGTTTACACATAACAATCAACTTAGCAAAGAATCAATTTTAAATTGTATATGTAGGCACTTTGTTACTAGCAGCCTGTCGCAAAAACACATAATTTTTTCCCCCATTTCTTTAGTTGAAACTGTGAAAAATAGCTAAGATAACACAGTTTGACAGGCATAAAATAATATTTTTGCACCAACAAGGTGATTTTCAAAGAGCTATTAGGAGAAAAATGTGGTATAGCTTGGCATGGTGTGCAATATAGCCTTAAAAAATTGAGGAAACTGGACAAATGGAGGATAAAAGAAGATGTAGGTCTAAAAACCTATCTACAGCAGATGAAATGAATCTGAAAGTCATGTCTTCAGGAAATAGGAAAAAAATCCAGCAAAGACTTCACACTCCTGGGCGATGAATCAGTTAATCCATCTACTGCCTCATTAGAAATGATCTCAGTACAAGGGTGGCTGTCAAGAAGTCATTCTTAAGGAAAGGAAACAGGGAGAAAAGGCTGAGGTATGCCAAAGTACACAAGAACTGGACCGAAAATCAGTGCCTACAGTAGTAATGAATCCAAATTTGAATTTTTTGGTTTAAGTTGTCATCAATATTTGTGGAGGAGATCAGGAGAGATGTACAGCAGTGAGTGAAAAGCACAAAGTGGCACACTATCAGTCATGGACTGGCCCCCTCAGAGCCTGGACCTCAACATTACTGAAGCAGTTTTAAATGTTTTCAAGAAGGCTACCGAAGAAAAGAAAAGAAAGATTGCCTTAGAGAGGTCAGGCTGTGTTAAAGATTAAAGGCGGTCATAGCAAATGTTGCACAGACTGCACAGACTCTAGTATCACTTGATCTACAGGAGATATGTCCAAATTAGAACTTTTAGTTTTTACCATTAATGCATTATCATTAATTAATGACACTAAACAAACCCAGTGTATGAAATCTCTCTGATTGATTAGCTTCACTTTAACCTGCTTTGTTAGCCTAGTCAGCAGTTTGACTCCAAAATCTGACTTCACAGCACACGCCTACGTAGGGGACCAGACAGAGATGACTGGCAGTTGATGGAGTGTCCTTTTTCAGATCTGCCAAGGTATCAACAACAGCAATAACAAGACACGCTGGAACACGCTGGAATTTTTACTGTATGAAGGGCTTCACCTAAAGAGGTTCAATCCTGAGCCAGTGCAATAAAAGAAAATTACTGCTTTAACCAGCTGTGTAAATCGGGGTATTTATTACTTTAAGGATAACTGACATTCTTGTTTATCAAATGGCCTTAAATAACACAACAATGCACAGACCAGTTATGCTTATCTGCTGTGGTGGATTGTTGTTGAAAAGCAAAATTGAAATTGAAATTTGATTAACTGAATAGCCCTGCTTTCAGTGTTAATCCTGGCTGTACTGATGATGACACCACTACCTGAGAGCTTGGGTTCTGGGTTAATTAAAGAGCAAACAAGCAAACAAACAAAAAAATGGTGCCTTGCTGCAGACTTTCTATGTGGATACAATATTGCCATCTCATGCAAATAAGATCAAGTCTATGTAATACTTGGGATTAGTTCAGTGTGTATTTTGTTGCCTATCGCCCAGCAGCCTGCTGGGACTGGTCTAGCACCTAGTGGGTGGAACAGGAGATTGACAGACCGACTGGTGTAGAGTCTGAGTTGATGTAGATGCTACAAATCAGGGTTTAGAATTTCTGGAGTTTAGAATTGTTTGGCTGCTTCATGGTTTCTTTGCTCTTAGTTTTGTTTATTGTTTTGTTTGTCATTTATTCTTTTGTATTTTGAGCCTTTGGTTCTTGCTACATTTTAGTTATAGGTCCTGTTTTATGAGCCTTGACAACATTCAGAGGGGTGCCTGGGCTCGGCCTTGGTGTCTTTCTATTAGAACCAGAGGCAGTGGCCGCGGTGAGGAAGTGTCTGGCAACAGGTTAGCTTGCTGCCCCCATGATTCTGGACCCAGATAAGTGAAGAAAATGGGTGAAGAGGTCGTGAGTTACCTTGAAATGGCGACTTTGCAAAAACACATTATTCATCAAAGGAGAAAGTGATGAAGTGTGCTATTAAAGACATTAAGAAACAGCATCAAGATTTCCATCATTCCCTTTATTTAATATCTGTAGTCAGTTTATTTTGGTATGGGCATGTTTGCTTTTTTATCTTCATGATAATTTACATACAAGTCGAACACTGGATTTATCAGTGACATTTGCTCATACTGGTTTAGCCTAGCCTTTTTTAAAACAATTTTCCGTCATGAATTAGTCTTTTTACAGTTTAGTCTTTTGGGATCTTTTAATACCCTTTAATACTCTTTTTTGGTGTTACTACAGTCTGCATTTTTTAAGATTTTCTCAAGATGGTCTCTCTTTTGGCAGTGACATTCTGATATCGTCACACAGCTATAAACTATACATTTAACTTTCTAAACCACCTATGGATGAGAGGACTCAAACATCCATGAAATGACAAGACACATAATACATGAGAGCCTGGAAGTGTCTGCATAATGTGTGAGTGTGAAGTGCATTTATTAATGAAGCATAAGGAACTGGCATGTTTAAAAGTCCTGTGAAGTCAGTGTTCTCGACTTGTCCCTAAAATTTGAGTCTGTCACATTTCTGAACGCATGATTAAGCTGTCAGATGGATGCTGTTAATGCCTTGCCTGCAGTAATATGCTCACAGAGACACGTTACTGTGAATAAGGAACTGTGGAATCAAAGTGTCTTTGTGAGAAAGAGGGTGAAAAAGAGTGAGAGTTTGGACACTTCAAAAAACTGTGTAGCGCAGTTGTGAATATATATTAAACGGTAAATCTAAAAACAGTAAATCTACAGAAACTGTACAGCTACATTGTTTTTAAGGTTTTGAAATGCTGTGATTTATTCTTGTGAATGGATGTGAAAATTCCACCTGAATGGCAGTGTCTTATATCTTGGCAATCATGCCTCTTTCACTGTTGTATTTTATGAGTTGGTACCTGCCATCAGCATTTGATCATGTGAATGTGCTTGCAGCAGCGTGTGTGTGTGTGTGTGTGTGTGTGTGTGTTTGTCTGCCATATCGATCAATGTCGGAGTAATGCGACTTGAATGAACAAATCCTTCAGGACAAAATCCTACTCTTCAGTCTTCCCCAACAGTAACTCATTTCTAGTGTAAGGTCACATAAAATCCAGCTGTGTTTTCATTTCACTTGTTGGTTTCTCTCCCTAAATCTTTGAGTCTCATAGGTCCAGATAGCACTACTGTTTTTTACACACCGTACCACGGTACTCCTCAGCAGTTTATAATTGCTATCTTTAAAGTTTGTCCATCTGCATTCTGAAAAAGAACATTTAAAAAGATTAAATTAAAATAACATTATCTATCTGCTTAACAGATACTGGAAACTTAGAACTAAATTTAAAAAATCATGAACTGTGTGATGATTTTGTATTAGTAACGACTGAAATCTCTGAGGAATGTTTTCAGCAGATTGTTGAATCTATGATATGGAGAATTAAGGCAGTTCTGAAGGCAAAAAGGGCTTCAATCTGGTACTAGAAAGATGTCTCTAATAAAGCGGCCGGTGAGTGTAAAATGGAGAGATCATGGGACAGAAGAAGGAACAATTAGGGAAACACTGAGGGAACTCTACACATGAGCTATAATAGAAACTGAAGCCAAATACAAAACAGGAATTCACAACTACTGCTGGAACCATGGATCATAAACAGACATGCAAAATTCCATGAAAACTAAACAGGAACCTCAACTCAAATAGCACTACAGTGATTACAAATTGTACTATGGTACTCCTCAGTAGATTACAGCACTCCACATACTAACTAAGATAATGACATAAACCAAGACAGAGGATCGCAAAACAGAAACGTCTTACTAGGGTTAGGAATAGACAGAAAGCGACTCAACAAGATCACAGGGAATCATACTCACTATGAGAATAATAAAGAAGTCAGAACATGAAACTAAAACTCAATTTGCACAATAGAAATAAAATTTTAAAACAGAATAACAGTAAAGCCTTAACAGTACCCCAGCTCGAATGCGCTTACAAATAATTAAAAACCCCTAAATAAGGGAAAACTCTAGGACTACGACTGTAAAACGTTTAAACTTTCCTTCTTCCCATAACTTTTTGACTAATTGTGCCATTATTTTTGTTATTATTACTACTTCAGCTGCTGCAACAGCAATTGACAAATTTCCCAGATATGGGATTAATGGGCTATTTCCTGTTCTTCTGATTCTTCTTGGTTTTGAGGAAGCAATAAATGTTGTTAATCTAAGCACTACTTTGTGGTTTTCAGTGTGCTTTTAGTTTAACACTGGAGCAGGAGATGGTAACATTATGCATTATATTTTGGGAAGAGCTATTCCTTTACTCCTGTGTGTAGCTCTTTGTAAAACGGATTTGAGCTCTTGGTGACTGTCGCCACAAATGCAAGTGAAAGTGAAAGCTTCCTCTTCTATGTCTTTCCTAATTTCAATCGTGCTTAGTTTGCCCTTGTGCTCAGGCATGCTGCTGCCCCCTCATATTATGTATAAAATAAACATACACAGCTTCTGAAAAAAAAAAGAATATTCATCGTAATTACATCAAGTACAAGAATACTGTGTTGTTCCACAGCCAGAACAAGGTTGAACTCTGCATTACTAAGTAAAAAATAAATATAACGGGGCTTTTTTCAAATTGTTTTTGGTGACATATCTCAGTGTGTTCTCTGTTTTGTGTGTAGAGCATCACTACATGAGGAGGAGCACGGACTGAACCCGCAGTGCAGCAGTCTGTTTCTTTGTATTTCAATCCCGTCAACATTTTATATCTACTGAATGAAAGTATGGCCAGACTTTGGTCATCTGTCTTAAGCACAAGATCAAGAGGGCTTAGAGAGACGGCAATTTCATAATGATTCAGCCTATCTCTATTTTTCCAAATGCGTACCTCTATTTTGTATTAGTAGTCGTTCAAAATTTTAGTCACAATTCATAGCCTTTTCAGTTTAGCTCTTTTATTTAAGTCTCAGTTCATATTGCTTATTGCAAAATTTGATTCAGAGATTTATTTTTAGAATGTTTTTTAGTCTGTGTGCTTCTTTTACATGGCTACTTTGCTTCCTGAATTTTATGCGGCTAATTCTAGTTGTGTCCAATCTTAATCCCTTTTTAAAAAAAGAAAAAGCACAAATGAACAAGAACAATAAATGTGCTACAGTGTGAGACTGCCTATTAGTACAAAAACTGGCTTGGTACATAATATTAGTGAGAGTACAGATGTAAATATTAAAATTAAAGAGGGATGACCTCCACTTAATTGTTTTGGTTTCTGGATTATCATATTGTGTATTCCCGATGCACCACAGAACACCACAGGAATACTACCTGTGGCCATCAAACTTTACAACTCCTTGCTATGACACCTGGACTATTTTCACTAGCCTTATCTTTATATACTGTATATAGTATAGTCTAAATTGGGAGTATTTATACTGCTTAAACTTGACACTATATATTATAATATTACATTATTTTACTTTCATATTCACATTCATATTCACTCATTTCTATATTTCATTTATATCTAACTGTGTGACTGTAATAACAATGCAATTCTGATTTATCATTCATAATGTTCTGGACAAGCACGAGAGTGTGTCTCAGTTATAGGCTCATCCCTGCTCAATGCACCACAGGAAACCACTTCTACCTATAGCTATTAAAGTTTGCAGCTTCTCCATTGACACCTGGATTAATTCCTATTGCCATGCTGTGTATATACTGTAAATAGTACTGTTCAACTTGGACCACCTATGCTATACATTGCATATAGGGTTTATATATTTATCTTTTATATTTATGCTTATATATATTTAACAGATTGTCTGTAATGTAAGCAATCTGAATGCGTGGCAAGCACCTTGCCACCTTTCTAACAAGTCCATTTGTGGAATTTCTTCCCTCCTAGACATTCCACAGTCAACTGTAAAAGGTATTATTTGCAATGTGTAAAGGTTAAGGAACCACAGCAACTCAGCCATGAAGCTTAGCACTGTCACTGAGTGCTGAGGTGCATAGTAGATAAAAGTCTGGAGCACTGTAAATGTGTTCTGTGGAATGATGAATCACACTTCTCTATTTAGAACTCTGATGTTAACTGCACTGTGCCAACTGTAAAGTTTGGTGGAGAAGGGATAATGCTATGGGGTTGGTTATCTGAGGTTGTCCTGGGGCCCTTAGTTCCTGTGAAGGGAAAACTTAATGCTTCAGCTTATCAATACATCTTGGAAATTTTATGCATCAAACTTTGTGGGAACAGTTTGGGGAAGGCCCATTTCTGTTCCATTAAAGCATGGTTCATGAGGGCATGGTTGGAGGAGTTTGGTGTGGTGGAGAACTTAATTGGCCCATAAAGACCCTTGACCTCAACCTTATCAAGCAGGTTTTGGGATGAACTAGAGCCAGGCCCTCTCATCCGACATTAGTGTCTGATTTAGAAAATGCTCTTCTGGATAAATGGGCAACAGATGCACTCCAAAATCTTGTGGAAAGCCTTCCCAGAACAGTAAAAGCTATTAAAGCTACAAAGCCTTAAGCATGCTGTTTCTACATCATACTATAAGATCAGCAACAGTTGTATTGTATTTGGCAATAATTAGTGTAAAAGTATAGCATATTGATTTGCAAAATGTATTTTTATTGAAACAATATGTAGTATGAAATTGACTTTAATTGTATCCGGCTCCCTCAAACTGCTTTCTAGTGTTGTGTTCTAACAATCCCTGTACAGACAGACAGATCAGTTCCAAAATTTCCTCTTTTGTTCTGTATTGATTAGCTCCAACATGATCCACATAGACAACCTGAGATGACTGAAGTGTAACACATAGGCAGAGTAACCCATTCCCAGAAGTGTTTTGGAGTTGCAACTGCCAATACAGTACAGGAATACTTGTAAAACATGAATGAGAGCAACATAAGTTTGTGTAACCTGGTGCAAGTTTGAGAAAAATGTGAATGTTATGTTTAAACGATCAGTGTTTTATTATTAGAAAAAAGAAAAAAGTTACAAAAATAATTTTATTTGCAACATCTTTGCTTTTTCTTCCGTGTCATGTGCGGTGTACTATTAAGTGAGTTTAATGGGTTAGTGAGCTATATTGAGCTTAAAGTTAGAGTTTTCAGTGTCATGAAGGTGGCTGTCTTTAAAGATGGCTAAATCAATGAGGCTGACCTCATAACCTGGTCCGGAGTAGGTAATGTTCAAAGTTTTGGCATAAAATCACCTGGAAGCCCCACATTATCACAGATAATTGAATCCCACTGGGGCTGCAGTTGAAAAAATAAAAGCTAAAAACCGTTATGCACATCTAAACATTAATTTAATGAAATAATGATCATAAACTGTCAGATTCTATTGATGGAGCTGTGATACTCTGTTAACTTACACTGTTGACATTTTTGCTGATTTTTCCAGCACTTATAGCCCACACACATCCATACTGTGCTTTTGATACTAACCTATTTTACAGTGCTTTTCTTGTTACAGACACTCACACAGCTGTTTTATCGGAAGCAACTATATTGGATTTAGCCTGTATTCTGTGTTTAACCTCTTCATATTTTCTAATATCATAGTTTTATCTTCCTTTGTATAAATCAGTCATTCTACTGCCAGTAGAATGGTTGTGATTGGTCAGATGCTGCCACCCATTTCAGTGAATGCACTCATAGCTAGATTAGGAAACCCTGGGCTGACTAAACAGGTCGATAACTGCAGTTGTGTGACCGCTTATCCAGATGGCCAGTGTTAGACTGAGTGAAGCTGGATAACGGAAAGATATTCTGGGTATGCCGAGCTTGCTTTGTAGTACAGGCCTCTGGTATGTAGCTTTATTGTGGTAAGATATATTGTCTATCCCCCACAAATATTCCTGTAGATTTTATCTATCCTTTTTCCAACATTTGTCACAATAGCATATTAATTATTGTAGATTTTCATACCTAATACATAATGACAATGGCTGCCCTTCACAACTGCTATTCACAATCTGATAATCTGTGAATTTACAGCCTAAAATTAGCTTGGGTAAGAGGCAGAATCTGTATGGTTCATATGTTAAGATTTGTAAAAAGCGTGAAGATATGTAAAGATTCAAAAGAAAAACAAAAGAGAAGTCCACTGTATGGAGCTAAAATCAAAGTCTTAAGCACTCCTTGTTGTTTTTCTTTTTGATTTGCTCTTCTCTGTGCTTAATCTTGGTCTGTTTAAGCAGTGTAGTATCATTATTAATAGGTGATATTATGGGAGATACTCAGATATAGATAATGGTGTTTGCTTTGGCTATTACTCCCTCTGTTAGAGTGAAGCAGCATGAGTACCTTGCAGCTCATCTAGAGCAGTCTAAACCTGCCTCCGGCAAGCAGGCCAAGGTCATTGAAGCTTTGCCATCCATTCACATACTGTTAATATAAGAGCTAAGGTCAGCTGTTACTTTATTCCAGTGCTTTGTGGTTAGATTAAATGTATCCTTTACTACAGTGTCAGTGACAGAATAATCTGTCTTTACATTTTCGTGTGATGAGCAAGCACTTGCAAACAGTTTCTAGCATCATGTCTCCTATCTGAGCCTGGTGTCCCCTACATATTTTTTTATTGATCTCCTCCCAGTCTACTTGCTCCCACTGAACACATTTCCCTCAGGGGGGTTTTCTGCTCCTTTCTGACCTTCATGGAGCTTCCAAGTGTCTCTTCCCTTGTCTCTCCTGAGCTCACTGTGTGTTCTGGTGTAGAGCTGAAGGAGCAGTCCACTAATAGAAAGTCTATTGACTGGGCCAGACACTCATTGCTGCTATAATAGCTGCCTAGGCCCTCTGGACGCTAGTCGATAAAAGTGGTTTGTCTCTCTTCAATGGTGAGAGGCCTTTGTCAGCACTGGAGGAAAATTAAATGTTTGATCGACCACCTTAAGATGCAGCTTATAGTGTGAGTGTGTTTGCGTGTGGTGCATGCGTGAGAGTCATGTTGTTGTATGTGTTTGAGTGTGTAGAGTGGTATGAAAAAAGAAAAAATGGAAACAGTTTTCACATTTCAGCAGTAAATCCTCTTTGATTGTCTGTTTCAGTGTGGGTGTGTGTTCAAGAATACCAGTGTGACCATTATTTCTCGGAAGCCTCGTTCTTCTATATGCCTGGAATGTAAACAGCTGGCACTATTGTCTCATTGTTTACTGGTGTCGAAAATCAAACGCTTACTTGTGCCAAATCTCTTAAACTTTTTGGCAACAGTAATTGAGTCTTACAGAGGACAAAATGACAACTAATTAAATAAACAATGAACATATGAAGTGAAAATCTACCTGCAGTGTGCAGGGTTGGATATCAAACCTCAATACTTTTTTAGTATCTGAAATCTGTCCATGAAAAATCCGGTCCAGCTGTCTGCCATCAAAAGCTGGCATCAGTATTTTCCAGTTACATACTCTGTTCCGTAAGTCTGAAACAGACCTATTTAAATTTAAACATTGAACTGAGAATGATAAGGTGTCTGAATTGCTACTCAGAATTTAATCAAACTTTCACGCAGTTATCACCAAACTGCTCAAAGTCAAGGTCATATTTGTTGTTTTACAGGCACTTTTCCATTTTCACAAGGACCATTTCTTCTAAGAGTATTCATCTGTATTTTCTTCTTTGTCTTTTTCTTTCGGCTGCTCCCGTTAGGGGTCGCCACAGCAGATAATCTGCCTCCATCTATTTTAATGTTCATAGATTGAGTGTTTGCATGTGTGTCTCTGTCATCTATTAATAAAAGCTGTCAGGGTAATTTATGGCATAATAATGTCTTGAGCTTCGTTAGGGCCAGTCAAGAAGGGCTGTGGTGTAGGTGTGTAGCATTGGGTAGGGCAATAACCTGGTTCACCAACATGATCAGCAGAACTTTCCAGGTGGAAAATTTGAAGGTCAGTATGCAGCATTCTACTGTCTCTATTCCTATTGTGCCAGCAGATTTTCATTGGCTTTCTTTTTTTAGATAGTAGACTTACTGCTAATTATGATGTGATCTCTTGAAATAATCTTACTTGTCATGAACATAGAGGGAGTGGTCCTATCGGTGACTCCCAAATTAGGAAGGTGTAGTTAGGGCCTTCCTATAATCATTATGTTAGCATCCATAATATGACCAATGCTATGATGTACTGATGCATTAACATTTTCATGGTTTTTGTGACCATGGTTATTACTGACCATGTAGTCATAATACTCCAGAACTCAAACATTTTCATTTGGTGGTGAACAAGTAAATTTGTTTTGGATATGGTTGTTTTTGAGCCTCCTCAACTTCTCAGTGGATTTTAGTTCTCATAATTCTCAGCAATACAGTCAACCAGTGACAAGAAAACATGTCATTTTCTTTCTGTACTTTACACATTACAATAACCCTTGAATTGTGAGGGATTGTGAGCCAGGTGAGCTACTACATCACTGATGTTCTGGTTGTCTCTAAATGATTATCAAAATATATTTTTTCTCAGTCAACTAAACAGTTGTTTTCAGTATTGATTACACTGCTTAATATTCTCTTGATTAGTTACTTAACTGTTTGATCCATTAAATATCAGACACTATCATTGTCTATGTTGCTTTACTAAAATGTCCTTGTCTCTTCTGACCAGCAGCACAAACCTAGAAGATATTCATTTTAGTGTGATAAAAAGAGACAAGCACAGATGCTCAAAATACTCTTGAATCATTATTAGTAGTTTATGCAATACAACTAACAAGTGACAAGAACACATCACTTTCTTTCTGTACTTCACACAGTACAATAACCTGGGAATTGGGATGGATTGTAAGCAGGATGAGCTACTATGTTACTGAGGTTCTCGTTACAGTTTTGAAACTCAGGTATTTTATATAAAAAAATGTAAATATCCACCCTGTGTCTTATTGTATTGCACTATCACAGAAAACTTTTTATTGCTTATCAACAGCTTAATAAATGTCGCTTCCAGTTTTTGTTTTCTCTCAACACACACAAGGCCATGGTAATGGCTGCACTTGTATGAAACTGTTTCACAGGAGGCTTTTTGTGCCTTAATACCAATGTGCACCTCATTAGAAGAGTCCCTAAGGTTGCTTGAGGGAAGGTTGATTGACAGTACTGGCATTCAGACTAAGGAGGAGACAGTGTGGAGACAGCACAGCAAGGCCACTGTCTGGGGAGAGTAAAAATGGAGAGACCTCCTAGTGTTTATAAAATCTGTGGCACATGTAGGACTATCTAAGTCATGTTCACACACACCCACGCAATGGGTGCCAAGGCCACAGGATGAAGGACTGTGGTGAGACAATAGTATGCATTTAGTGACTTTATTGATTTTTTTTTTTTTTTACAGGTCTACATGATCCTCAGGAGTGTCCCCTCTTAGTAAAGAATGCCAGCATGGTGGAGCAAATGCCAGTGTCTCGCCAAAAATCTGTGACACCTGGTTGATGTCATTATTGAGAGACAAGACAAGATCCTGCAATTTAGGATTTCAAGTAGAAGTAGTAGAAATTCTGTGGCATTAATTTCTAATTTCCTATTGAGTATCTTTGTCAGCACTTGTGCAGTCTTTTAGAGTGGCCTTTGTCAACACTTAAGCTGCTGTCTTTGTCAGGAGAGTTGGATCACAGCCATGAGATAACCATGAGTGAAACTTGCTGCTAATTCTGTCCCACATTTGTGCTCGCGGCAGACGAGGAAGGAGAGTGGCTAATATGATTATAGCTAATTTCTGCCAAACTGCTGGTAATGTGGCTTGGGAAGACAAATGCATCCAAAGGCATAGACACAAACATTCACACACCCTTGTTTTTATGCATGCACACACGCACACATACACAGAATACAGGAAGATGGGCGACTGCTGATTGAATTAAGGTAAAATTAACTGGGAACTTTGTGAAAGTTGTGCTGCTTCCCTTCAGGGGAAAATCCGATTAACTTCATTAACATACCTGGCTAGAACTTCAGTTCTGGAAAGGAAGTCACGCTGGCAGACAAATAGACAATGTATGGATGTATGTGGGGGCATGGGGGTGGTGGAGGGAAGGGCTAAAATTGGGATGAGGCAGTAGCCAGATGGAGAGGTGAGGGAGAAGGGAGGGAGGAGGAAGCAAGGGCTGTGCTGAGTGATATCTGCAATGTGCAGAGTGTGAAGTGTGTCATCTGTCATCTAATAGAAAACCTGTGTGTGGCCGAAACTGAAAAACACGCTTTCCTTTCCCTTCTCACACTCACTCTGTTGCTATTTGCACCCACAGGGCAACCGGTACTTTTGTTGACAGTTCCTCTACTGTCCCCGTCTGCCTGTGTGTCTCTCCTCAGTGCCGCTCTGTCACCTGTCACATATGCAGCTATGATGCAATTTCCCACAATTATGCGATCAGAATCTTAAATAAGCTGTGACTGAGACACTGAATGGAGACTGTGAATGGGATAGTTATTTAATGCAGACTTTCAGATGGTGATGCATTTGTAAAGTCTGGGTAACAAGCCTCTCGTTTCATTTTCAAATAAATGCATCTCTTTACTGCTTGTTGGCAAACAGTTACCTGTGAATGAAAAGGTCTGATTGGAAAAAGATGTTTGCAATTAGTCCTTTATGAGCTGAAAAGAGGATGTAATTACATAAATGTGCTGCGCTTGATGAGCTCTTTCACCATAGATGTGACACAAATAAAAATTGAATAAATAACTTTGATGTTTTACAAGAGAATTTGAAGTCACTTAAAGATGTTCATGCAGCTGTTGTTCAAAGTTAGTGTGCCCTTATTACAGCTTTGTATGGTGAGGTAACCATAATGCCTGTATAATGATGTGTTCAGATTTAGTCTACTCTAAATCTAGATAATGTTTTTGCTTAGAAAGATGACACTTGTCATGGAGCGTGTGTGTATGTTTGTATTTCCTAATGACAGCAGAGTGAATGCCAGAGGATTCTTATCAGTTCTCATTGTTCTGAAATTAATGTCATTTTCATTTGGATTTCTACCAGAACAGAAGAAGTTTCCCTGTTTTAGTTTGGTGTGAAGATGTAAAGCCTGTGACTCACATGTGCACACTGTGAGCTGCCGTCGTACAAGCGTCAAAACAACCACAGATTTTAGAACGAATGACGTGATCCACCCTAGGGATCTGAGATATATTAGAATTCTTTTCAAACCCTCATGGTGTTTTTATGTCCCACAGTGATCGTGATGACAGCCGCCCTCTGGTTTGTGACCTAAAAGATTATATATTGCTTGTGAGTAGTTCACAGTTAACTCTCTGGCCTTTTGCATTTACCAGCACCAAAGATGAGTTTGCTTGCTGTGCAGTCACTTACAACTTGTTCCCAATCTAATGAAGGGTAAGTGCGTTTTAGTGTTTTAATGGCTTTGTATTATGCCCCATCTGATCTGCTTCTCTTAAACAACAGTGCCTGATTCAGGCCAAGACCCATATTATTATATTTTTATTTAAAAAGGGAGTGGGTTTGTGCATTGTTAGAGGACTATTAGGGTTCATCCATCCATTTGTTTAATTATTCATTTCATGTATCTTTCAAGGCCTTAAATACATGAACCATAGAGTAAAGGGCTTCTGTGATCCACTGTAAGGATTTAAGATAATAAATTTGTTATGGACATTATATGGTAGTAATCTCCAGATAATGGGTTCAGTGTATGCTTGTACTTGACTGACATAAACGAGCAAAGATCTTTTTCTTTCTTGCTGATTTTAAAGAATGATCATTGCTTATGAACACATTTAACTCTGTTGTTAAATTTGATGCAGCTTGTTTATGATCATTTTTCCATCTTCCAATCCTGACAAGTACACTGTACAGTTCAACAAATCTGAGTATGTCCTTTTACAATGGATATTAGCTAAAGCTTTGTTTTAATGTTTATAGCCTTGGCTGCATTGGATTGTGTGAGCTTGTGTTGTTGCTTTGTTTACACATCTGGTCTGGTTTTTTTTTGTTTGTTTTTTTGTTTTTTTCAGATTGGCTTACATAAAGCAGCGGGGTTCATTATGTGGACACACACGCACACACTATATGTGTGTTAAGAAACATAACTGAAAAATAGTTTGTCATCTAGCAAGTAAAGTTCAGGCTTTAGAGAGGTAAGTATGGTGGCCCTGAAGGCATACAACCGTTTTTAAACTATTTTTCAGTTATGTTACTTAACATACATGTAGTGTGTGCGTGTGTGTCCATATTCAAGATTCAAGATTCAAGAGAGCTTTATTGTCATTTAAACCACATATAGCTTACGCAGAACATAGTGAAATGAAATAGCATTTCTCCAGGACCTGGTGCAACATATAAACATATGACATGTAACAGAGACATGAAAAACAGAGCTAGGACTAGGATTTTTTTTTCCCCACAGTTTAAAATTTAAGTTTAAAAGATTTAAAAAATAAATAAATAAAGTGGAACATGTGCAACATGTGCAATAGTTGCAAACAATGCAAAGGACACCCTAATTTTGTAGCATAGTACAAAGTCCAACATTGTAGAAAACAGTACACAAGAAAGGCAATGAAAAAGACAACACAAGAAAAAGACACTAGCACCGAAAGAGAAAGAAGTGATGTGCGGTAGCAGCGTTTGAGGTAGTGCAGATTGTGTGTGTGTGTGTGTG
>VUQH01037253.1:8532-19394 GCA_015106775.1 Etroplus canarensis | reverse complement strand
AGCTGTAAGGTCTTATATAGACAGGTGTGTGCCTTTCCTAATCAAGTCCAATCAGTTTAATTAAACACAGCTGGACTCCAGTGAAGGAGCAGAACCATCTCAAGAAGGATCAGAAGAAATGGACAGCATGTGCGTTAAATATGAGTGTCACTGCAAAGGGTCTGAATACTTATGACCATGTGATATTTCAGTTTTTCTTTTTTAATAAATTTGCAAAAATGTCTACATTTCTGATTTTTTTCTGTCAAGATGGGGTGCTGAGTGTACATTAATGAGAAATAAAATGAACTTTTTTGATTTTGGCAAATGGCTGCAATGACACAAAGAGTGAAAAATTTAAAGGGGTCTGAATACTTTCCGTACCCACTGTAAGTAATTAAATTCCTGATATAAACTGATGAAAACTCAGATAAAAAACAATTCATGACATATTACACCCTGTCAATATTTATTTAACAAAAATGAAGCCAAAAGGGAGAAGTCATGTGTGAAGAACTACAGTAAGTACCCTGTCATGATTCAAAAGCTTGTAGAGTCACCTTTAGCAGCACTAACTTGAAGTAATCATTTTCTGCATGACCTTATTAGTCTCTCACATCACTGTGGAGGAATTTTGGTCCACTCTTCTTTACAACATAGCTTCAGTTCATGAAATTTTGCAGGCATTCATTTATGCACAGCTCACTTAAGGTCCACCCAGAGCATTTCAGTCAGGTTGAGGTCTGGACTTTGACTGGACCATTTGAATACACTGATTCCTTTCTTTTTCAGCCATTCTGTTGCAAATTTTCTGCTGTGACTGGAATGATTGTCCTGTTGCATGAGCTATTTTCAGCCAAACTTCAGCTGTTGGGCAGATGGCCTCACATTTTCTCCAGGATACTCTGGTATACAGAGGAGTTCATGGAAAAATCAATGACTGCAAGGTGCCCAGCTGTGGAGGTGCTGCGAAACTCATCACCCCTCCACCACTTGACAGTTGGTATGAGGTGTTTGTGCTGATATGCCATGTTTGGTTTTCGCCAAATATAGTGCTGTGTATTATGACCAAACACTTTGATCTTGTCTGTCCGAAAGGACATTTTTCCAGAAGTCTCGTTGTTTGATCAGATGCAACTTTGCAAACCTAAGCCATGCTGCCATATTCTTTTTAGAGAGAAGTTTTCTCTTGACAACCCTTCCAATCCAGCCATACTTGTTCAGACGTTTTCTGATTGTGCTGTCATGAATGTCAACATTTAACTTGATAACTGAGGCCTGCAGATTCTGAGATGTACCTTTTAGGTTTTTTTGCAATCTCTCAGAACATTGCATGGTCTGCCACTGGGGGGCATTTGCTGTGACGTCCACACCTGGGAAGAATGGCAACTGTCTTGCATGTTTTCCACTTGTGAATAATCTTCATCACTGTAGAATGAAGACCTTAAAATTGTTTGGAAGTGACTTTATGACATATTGATGGACAGCAGGAAAATGCTTTTCTAAGATCTTTGCTGACGTCTTTCCTCCTTAGCACTGTGCTAACATGTACCTGAATGCTCCAGATCAGCTATACTTGCACCACATAATATTTAGCAAGATTTCCTGGATTTTGTTTTTAGGGTCAAAATACTTGTTCCACCACTTTACTAAACAGCTATTCAATACAAAAAGATTTCTAAATTCTTGTGCGCGGCCACTTTTGACATAGTGCATCTGTATGAGTGCACATTCCAGCACATTAGCTGGAAAATTGTACCTAAATTTTACTGATTTTCTACGTAGGATTTTGATCTGATTTCCTGAGGGTCCACCCACCTTTTTTTGGTGCCTCATATGCCACCCCATTTTAAAAAATTCCTGGAAATTCCTCTGACTTTTGAGTACCTTTTACTTTGTACTTTAATGTTAGTGCTGGTTTAATATACAGTATTGGGCCACCTACTGTACATTTTACACATACAGGAGCTTTAATGACATTGTATTCTAAATCCATAGGGAGTAATATGGAGTTGGTCCCCCCTTTGCAGCTAAAATATCTTCCACTCTTCTGAGAAGGTTTTCTACAAAGTTGGAAGCATAGAATTATTCAAAATGTCTCGATAAGCTAAAACACTAAGATTTCCCTTCACTGGAACTAAAGGTGCAAGACCAACCCCAGAAAAACAACCCCACAGCGTTATCCCTCCTCCACCAAACTTTATAGCTGGCACAGTGCAGTCAAGAAGGTAACGTTCTGCTGGCATTCACCAAACCCAAACTTGTCCATCAGATGAGTCTGGTTTTGATGAGTCTAAATTTCCACCGCTCCTGAGTCCAGTGGCAGTGTGCTTTACACCACTCCACAATGGGGAGCCATATTATCATGCTCCCGGTACACAGTTTTTGTGCTGATGTTAATGCCAGAGGAGGTTTGGAACTCTGAAGTCACTGAGTTTGCAGAATGCTGGACACTTTTGTGCACTATGCACCTCAACACTCAGCGACCCCACTCTGTAACTGCATGGGGTCTGCCACTTGGTGGCTCAGTTTCACTTTGCAATAATACCACTTACAGTTGATTGAAAGAAATTTCACAAACTGCCTTTTTGCACCGATGGTATCATATTACAGTACCATGGTCAAATTCAATGATTTCTTTAGAATGACCCATTCTTTCAAAAATGAAGGCAGAATGCATGGCCAGGTGCTTGATTTTCAGTCCCAATGAAACACCTGATTAAGATGTGTGGCCCAATACTTTTGTCTTTATAGTATATGTTCTATTTGTTTTTTCTTGTGACCAGTTGTCTTTACTTGTTTGTATTTTGGCAGCCAAACTACGTACCCCTCTTAGATTTTAATTAAGTTCAAATGGAACATCCTGTAACCATGACAACGCTTTGATGAAATATTTTAGAAATGCCTAAATAGCTTCTCAAGACTACTACGACCACTTCTGCTGTTATCCGTTGGTTCACAGAGAGCACCGCGTCATGTGATTTCACCCACATCCAACCTTCCAATGTCAGCCTTTCATTTTTTTTAAGAACTTTTCTTTTTAATGTTGCAAATTTGTAGAAAAAAAACAAGTCCAGAAGCTGTTCTTTTTACATCACACATTTCTGAGTGTTACAGAAAGCACGTCGTAGGTGGCAAACGTGATGAAACAACCATCAAACGTTCTCTGTTCACTCAAAAGTGTTGTGTGCTTTATTGCTGGTCTGATTTATTTCCATAAAAACCGCATTCATGTTTTCATCAAATACTATTTCTCCCATCTCATGGTGATAATAAGATGATCTGTCTGTCCACAGTTTGCGGGCTCTCATTTAAAAGACAACAAGCACATAAATGTGCACATAGAGGTTGCTTTTTTTCCTCTTGAGCGAGTACTAACAATAGCAGGCGCTCAATGTTTTTTTTAAGAAACATCCACGTCCAACATGTGCCTGTCTTACCGAAGAGAGCTGAGAAACAGCATCTTCTGTATTTAAGAGCTGAAAATTCATACCATACAATGTTTCGCCCAGTATGCAGCTTTATCAAGAAGGGTTCTTATCAGTGGGTATTCACTGTCAGGCATTCACAGAGGGGAAGTTTGCTAACTAATAATTAAATCCTGGGTTGTGGGCAGCGAGGCGAAGGGAAGGACGACCCAGGTCTGCTGTACCACCAGCCTGCCACAGAAGACTTATCACAGCCTTCCTTCACGGTGCATACAGGATACATGATACACGATGAGTCATTGTGATCCAATCAGTCACGGCACAGCAAACTCAGCCAGAAAAAAAAGGAGAGTGTAGAGAGAAAATAAATAATAAGGGAAGAAGAAAAAGAGGAGGAGGCACAAAGAGACAGCAAAGGGAGAGAGAAAGGAAAAGCAGTGATAAGAGCAGTGTGGAGGGATGGGTCAGCAGAGTATGGGGGGCAGCCTGACATTACCCTCAGCCCGTGGAAGCGAGGGTTGTTATAGAAGAGCTTCATCTGTTCTGGTGGCAGGGGTCCCAGCACTTTCTGGATGGTAAAAAGCTGGTCGATCTCGCTCTCTCCCGGGAACAGAGGCTGCCCATCACTCAGCTCTCCTAAGATGCAGCCCACTGACCACATGTCCACCGCCTTCCCGTAAGGAGCCCTGGGACCACAGATTTCAGGGGTTGGTGAGAGAGGCCACGCATAATGAGAGCTAATAAGAATATATGTCAGTGTAGTGACTGGAGTGAGCGTAAAAAGATTTTAAAAAATAGCAGGCATACCCGAGCAGGAGCTCTGGAGAGCGGTACCATCTAGTGGCCACATACTCAGTGTAATTGGCATCAGTCCCCTCAGAGAGATTACGGGCAAAGCCTGGCAACAGAAGACAGAGGAAGCAGTATCACATTATGAGGAGCTTTTAGTTATGCTCTACATGCTGAGAAACCTAAAAATGAATTTCAGCTGGCTGCCTCTCTGGACGCTCATTATGCTTTAAAAGGTTGAGTTACAAATTAAGTTAGGTTAAAGCTGCACTGACAGATGAGCAGACACTGGCAGTGTGATCTTTTAAGCATCGTATGTACAGTTTTTTTATGTTTAAAATTTTAACAACAGCAGATCTTGTCTTTGGATTCTTGAAATGATTAATGTGCTGCAGTCCTCTCAGTGTGCCAATATCAGGCACTAAAGCACACTGTATACTAGTTCTCAGACTTCTTCTTCAGTAAAAATTTGGCATGTAACTAGTCCCGCAATTTTGAGAAAACCACCACAAATGTTATATCAAAATGTGCGGCTTGAGAGGGATCCGTGTACTATTACTTTTGATGATGTTTCATCGTATAGTTTTATGATATTTTTAAAAAAGTGAACCCAAAACCCCCCCTTAAATGAAATGGGAAATCCTCTGAATGAGTAAAAAAACCAAACCTACTTTGGAGCCCCCAGTTTGTGGCCATACTTCATCATAAAAAATGTAATTAAAAATCCCACTATAGTTATGCTAAGCTAAAAACATCATTATTATTATAGTTGTTCCTCAGAGCACATCTCCTCCCATCGTTGTAGAGACACAGTTAGCATACCACGTCATCTGACGTGGTGGTATTACTTTTATCAGTCATATGTTTTATGGTTTTCACATTATTTAAGAAAATTTTGCAAAAAATGGACATCACATCAAAGGAGATCTGTCGTTTGATCTTTTCTTTTGACCTCTCAAGCAAGCCATGGACCGAGTCTGCCAGTACTGTAGCAACAATCCCACTGCACTTTCTCCAGAAATCATCGTCTAATTCCAGTTTTAAATGGGTCACAAAGCTTTCAGCTTTTCATGACTGAATCAGTGATTTGATCTCTTCTAAATATTTTCACAGTAGCAGTTAAAACTGTATGGAAAATTTAATTTTCCCTTACACTCTGCTTGCCATAGGGGTGACATTACCACTCTCAAACAGCAGCATCATTATATGCCTGTAGATGCATGATCATGGTATGGTCAACATTTGATCTGGCCTTTTTTGTGTGTCAGTGAGTAGATACAACTATTTAATACTCACATGTATATCCTGTTTTCAGTGTTGCAAAAATAGCTGACTAAATCACCAGGGTAACTTATGCTGTGAACACATTTCTTATGGTCAGAGTTTCAGGTTGAAATCATCTGGAAGCGCAACGTTTTCACTGATGATTTTTTTACACTATACTTTGAGTGATTTATAGTTTCTCTGCTGTAGAAATACACTTTATATAAGCACCCTATTCAGTCATATCTTACTAATATCACTGAATGATGCCAGGCAGTAAAGTTACAGCAGCACAAACTGTATGTGTTGTATTGGCATGGGAATTCCCACACATTCAGTTAGTGATGCACAAAATGTATAAATGGTTTTATTCTTGGTTCTAATCTGCTGCTAGGTTTCTATTAAAATGATAGAACTGCAGCTATTTAACTTCCGATTCAAAAATGATCGGTTACACTTGTAGGCTGTTTATCACCGACAATATTATTAATAATGACAATATTATTAATAATAAATAAAATTAATTTCACCTTGTACTGGCGACAAGCTAATATGATTTTCAATTCTCCTTTATTAGGCTGTGGGAGAGTCAGAACTGAACACACTGAGTAACCTGTAACCTGCAGCTAAATATGTTAAATTAATATATTAATTTTACTGCTCGGTGTTCTCTTGATGGTCATGGATTCAGTGGTAAACTAAATTCTTCTGAATTCCCAAGATTAATATTTTTTCTTCAGCACTGTTCTCTGGTTTTATTTGCAGCAACAGTGTTGCATTTTACAGTTTTTTAAAAAAAATGTTCTATATGATTGCTAGCATCCGTTCATCTGACGATGAGTCTGACTGGAGTAAGCAGAGTTTAATTGATCCATGTTGTGCAGAACACGAGTCAAACGATGTGTAAAATGCCCGCTTTTATCCGAGCGCACAGATCCTGAAGCAGAAAGCCTGGGTTGACAAAGAAAGTTGATAACCACCTTTGTGGTGCTGGTTATCTTCCACAAGGGTTTTAGGGTTTGTCAAGCCGGCTAACACAATGAAAGCCCGGCTATGTTGACCTTGCTTTGTAATATACCCCTCTGGTTAGCCGTATCCTCACATTTCTAGTTTTAATGATAAGCTTATAAAACCACCTTTTTACACACATGGCAGTGCATAAGGTGAAGTGGTATCTAAATATTCTTTATGATTAAAAAAATATATATTTATATCGTTTTTTTGTCAATTTTAATATGTTAGGGACTTTCTAAACAGTTTTTTCTCTGTTTTTAATATGATTTTATACCTTTACATGTGAGATTAGGCAATAAAAATGAACTGACTTGACTTAAATGTGAAAATACATGTGTGAGTTCTCACTGTCTATGTTTCTTTATTAAAATCTAAAAGATTTGATCTCAAAGAGACCGCCTGTTTAAACGATTGATTAAATAATAATAATAAATCTTCTTCAGCAAGTACACTTCCCATAATGATAAATTCTTTCTTTGAAAATGCCCACATCATTACATTAACTCAGTTGCTACTTAAGCTTTTCATTTCCAGTTTCTCTGATCTGCTCACTGATATCCGAGATCCAAACAAAATACAGGGAGAGTGACTGTGAGCAATAAGACTCGGTCCCAAATGTAAACCTTCACAGCGGAGTCTGTTTGGCCTGTGTCTCTTCTCTTAGTGCCTTTGGCTGACACAGAGCAAACAGCAGGTCTTCAGTCTCTCACACCAGACTGGCTGCATGATGCTGGCCACGCCATGCTTTGCGTTTCCCCCTGTTTTTGTTGTGGTGCCACCAGACTGAGTCGGAGCATGAATAGGCTCGCCTTGCCCAGCACGTTTCATTAATTGAGATGAAAGAAGAATGATGAGCAGCAGAGAGGGGATGCACACATAGAGAGGTTTAGATAACCGGATGAAGCCTGCCTGCTGCACTCCTGAAGGACTGGTTTCGGCCAAATATAGTATCTGTTGAAAATACTTCTTTTACATCACAGCTCTGACTGTTTGGCCACCATTCTCGCAGCTCTTACAGCGTGAGGATTTGATAGAGGGGCTCACCAAAGTCACATAACTTGAGGACGTCATCGGAGCTGATGAGAAGGTTTTCTGGCTTTATGTCTGAGGAGGAAGAACACAGATGGGGAGTAAGCTGGCATGGGGGCATTATCATCATTACATCATCACTACTGTTGATTTCTACCACCACACATTCATCTGTTTCATTGAGAGGACTTTTTGAATGATTATGCTTCAGAAAAATGAGATTTTATCTGCAGAATTGCACAGATTGGAAAGAAAAACTATAACCCATAGACCGAATCCCTCGATAATATTGTCATATGTGTGCCTGGATATACTACAGGCCATTTGGATGCCTGCTCGGTTGCTCTCAGTGTGCCAAAAGCTCACATGGGCCATCTGGTTGCCTGCTCTGCTGCCACTGATTCACAAAAGCTATTCCCGTGAACAATGCAAAGATATTAATGTATCAAAACACCTTTTAAACCTGAACATTATGAGAAAAATTCATATATATTTTGATTCTTACACTGTATATATACACAGCATTGGTTCTTCGAAAATTATTTTGACACAAATGTAATCATGGTTAGAAGAAGAGCCTGATATCAAAATGCATATAAGAAGAAACTCTTTCATATGATATAACCTGCTTTGACCAGCCATTTAATCCACATGGTTAAATGATCCTTTACAGTTTCCTCAAAATGCACTTTTTTGAAGTTTTCTCCAGTAAATTATCAGAAAACAGTTGAAACATCCAGGGTCCCGTGCTTGTATCTGTTCCCCAGCATCACAAATCTTAAATTGGTGCATATTTGCTTTTGAAACTATGATATATCCCATGATACTGATGCGTAGCTTTCCTGTTTTTTCAGTCCACACCTATGTACTTTAAGGGCCTGTAACTCAGGAAATATTCATAATATGAACATAACATTTTGCATTGCTTGATTAAATCATCTTCTTTTTCTTCCTTTAGTGGTTGCCATAGCAGATGCTCTGCCTCCATCTCACTCTATCCCTTGCATGCCCTTCTGCATGTCCTCCTTCACTACATCCATCAACCTTCTCTGTGGTCTTCCTCTTCTCCCTCTCTGGCAGCGCCATCTTCAACATCCTTTGTCCAATACATCCACCATACTTCCTCTGAACATCTCAGCCTTGCCTCTCTGACTTTGTCTCCAAACTTCTCAGCCTGAGCTGTCCCTCTGATGTACTCATTTCTAATCCTGTCCATCCTGGTCAATTCCAGTGAAAATCTCAGCATCTTCAGTTCTGCCACCTTCAGCTCTGCCTCCTGTCTTTTTGTCAGTGTCACTGTCTCCAAACCATACATCATAGCCTGCATCACCACCATCTTGTAAACCTTCCCTTTCACTCTTGCTGCTGTCCTTTTGTCACAAAGCACCCCTGACTCATCTCCACCCCCTCCACCCTGCCTGCACTCTCTTCTTCACCTCTCTTGTGCTCTGTCCATTGCTTTGGATGGTATTTAAACCCAGCCACTTCCACTACTTCCACTCCTTGCATCTTCACCATTCCACCTGCCTCCCTCTCATTTACACACATGTACTCTGTCTTGTTTCTACTGGCTCTCATTCCTCTTCTCTCCACTACATACCTCCACCTCTCCAGTGCATATCTCCACCAATGTCGTCTACGAACATCATAGTACACGGAGACTCCGGTCTGACCTCATCTGTCAATCTGTCCATCACCATTGCAAACACAAAAGGGCTCAGAGCTGATCCCTGATGTAATCACACCCTCGCCTTGAACCCATTTGTCACTCCTACTGCACACCTCACCACTGTCTTGCTGTCCTCGTACATGTTCTCACACACCCTCACATACTTCTCTGCCACTCCTGACTTCTTCGTACAATTCCACAGTTCCTCTCTTGGCACTCTATCATATGCTTTCTCTAGATCCACAAAGACACAGTGCAACTCCTTCTGACCTTCTCTATACTTCTCCATCAACACTCTAAAAGAAATACATGGCTTCATTAAATACATTAAAGCCACTGCACAAATAAAAAAGAATCAGCTGATTTGAGGGAGTCAGCTGGGAACTTTTCTCTGATTTGAGTGATTTTATATGGAATGACCCAGTTGTTTCACCAGTGTGAAAAATGATAATGCCCTGCCTTCTGCTCAGGCAGCCTCTTCTCTATTTCACTAATACTGCGTCTGGATGTTAATGTTGAAAAAAATATAAATCTTTACCTCGGTGAACAATGTCATGCTTATGGCACCAGTGAATTGCTTTGATTAACTGGAAGATGTAGCTGCGCGCTTTCTCAGTTGGCACACCGTTTGGTAACTCCTCGAGCAGCTCAAGCATATTCTAAGGGAAAGCAACATAAAAAAGACATGATTCAACAAATCAATATGAGATCTGCTCAGTAACTTTTGCCCATAGTGTATTTGTAGATCTGAAGTTGTTCTTTCCAAAAATTTCCCATATTAATAACTTTTGTGTTATTGTTTGTGATCCATAAGTCCTAATGTACAAGTAAAGACAGCAGACTCAATGTGGAAAAATATTTATTTTTGATTATTATATTTAGCTATTTTTCTATAGTTGTCTGTTTTGTGAATGGATGGTTTATTAAATGAGAACAATGCATTTACTGGTCTGACTTGCTTGAGATCAAACTGTGCCATATCTCAAGCTCCAATGAGTTTGAAACTCATGTTTTACAGTCTTTGTCTTGGGTGAAGCAACTTGATTCAATCCTTTTTACCTGCCTGCTGCAAGCGATTATTGTTCTATAGGCCTTACGTGTGTGATATGATCCTAAAACAGGACAACTGAGCCTCAGATCTGTTGGCCAACATGAAATTTGCAAGTTGGCCTACTTACAGGTTTGATTCTGTTTTTATGTTTTTTCTTTAGTTGTTCTCAGACCACTTAACACCACCGGGGATGCAGCTGAAAGAATTAGGCTTAAACTGTCTCACACGCCACGGGAATACCTTCATTTAAGCAACACGCGAAAATAACAGAACACGTGATAGTAATTATAATCCTATCTTTTTGCTTTTTTATGCATTTCTAAAGCGCTCCTGGCTTTAGACTTTACTTATAAAGTTGTTTTCTAGTCTTACACATTCATACATTGCTTTTGCTTTTTCTCACACAAACTCTCTCTCTGCTCCTTTGGCTGCAACAGCTGTGTTCCTTTCTAACCTCTTCATATTTTTCTAATAATTCCTTGAAAACTATGCTGCTCTGCTTCCAGTAGACCTGTCCATGTTTCTGATTGGTCATATGTTGGAAAACACCACTGCTTTCATGTGAACTTACAGAGCTGATAACCACCTTTGTGCTTTTGTGGATGCTTTTGTAAGTGAAGTCAGATAAGGAAAAGGTATC
>VUQH01037252.1:0-14152 GCA_015106775.1 Etroplus canarensis | reverse complement strand
CATTCAATATTAATACAGTTAGATCCATAAGTTTTGGGACACACACACACACACTCACACACACACACACACACACACACACACACACACACACATACACACACACACACACACACACACACACACACACACACACACACACACACACACACACACACACACACACACACACACACACACACACACACACACTCAAACATACCAACACACACAGGAGCCCACGGGTATGCCCGTCCTTGCTCTCTTGTTGGGGTGAAAGGCTGACCTGGTTTAAAACACGACCTCAGGTAGTACAAATTCACAGAAAAACAAAAACACACAGTGACATTCAGACACGAACACGTGTTTGTTCAGGGGCATGCACACAAATTATGGCTGCACAGGTATTTGCATTTACATGCGCGTACTTTCTTTTTTTATTCGCATTATAGGAGCTCTCCAACATGTGACTCTGTAAATAAATGTCCCCACAACAGGGGTAAAAAAAAAAAATGTACTTATGTACTTGAGAGGTGGAAGTTTAGCTCAGTTTCCCTCAAATTCCCTGATTCAAACTTTGACATGAATAGAGAAAGAATTCATTTTGTGCATAACTGTTCTTTGTCACTCTGAGGAGAGGAAGAGAAAGTAAGATAGGTAATCAATGTGTGTGGGTGGGTGGGTGTGTGTGTGTGTGTGTGTGTGTGAGAGAGAGAGAGAGAGAGAGGAGTTGTCTGATCCTGTAATTATGCTGCATGAACACTACAAAGTTTCATAATTTTATCAACCAGTCATCACAGATTTTGATAACAAATGCTAGTAAATATCAGTCTATTACAAAAGAGTACTCATTGAAAAAGTCAAACATTTTGTAGTTTGTTTAGAATTCAAACATGTATCATCTTTACAATCTTAAATATTAATATTCTATTAAAGAACTAAGGTTCTGTAAATTTTATCACACGTGTAAAAATGAGTTTGTAAAATCTGCTAATAGGGGGGTTCCAGTGAGCCACTTTGGCGCATTCTGTATATTTTAATTCTTCTTGACTGTAACTGTATAAACCTCCAAATGTGCAAACTTTATTCTGCTAATATATGAGGTATCATTCCTCATAGTTAGGTTTCACATGTACCAGGTAGAAAAACAATATCGTAAAATAGAAAGTTTTCATAGGATTCTCAGTCATGTAAAAAACTAAGTACATCCCCTTATTCAGTAGCTTGTAGAAGCATCTTTCAGTGCAATTACTTGAAGTAATCATTGTGTTTTGGCCACCCCAGTATTAAAATTGGGTTGAGGTCTGGACTTTGACTGGGCCACGGCAACACCTTGTTTCTTTTCTTTTTCAACCATTCTGTTGTTGATTTGCTGCCGTTCTTGGGATCATTGCCCTATTGCATGACCAAATTTCACCCAAGCTTTAGCTGTCAGACAGTTAGCCTCACATTTGACTCTAGAGCAGTTTGGTAGACAGAAGAGCTCAAGATGACTGTAAGGTCCTGTGGCTGCAAAACAAATCCAAGTAATCACCTCTCCAACACAGTACTGACAGCTGGTTTGAGGTGTTTTTGCTGATATGTTGGGTTTGGTTTTTGCCCAACATGGTGCTATTTTATTTATTATGGCTATACTTCTCCACTTTGGTCTTGTGTGTCCAGAGGACATTGTTCTAGAAGTCTTGTGGTTTACTCAGATGCATCTTTGCTGTTCTGCCATGCTTGTTTTAAAGAGAAAATGGTTCCTCCTAGCAACCCTTCCAACAAAGCCGTATTTCTCTGTCTCTTTCTGTGGTCATGAACTTCAGCATTTCTCACTGAGGCCTTTAGAGTCTGAGCTGTAGCTCTTGGGTTTTTTTATTTTTTATTTTTACAGTTTTTCTGAGCATTGTACAGCCTGACCTTTGGGCGTATTTGCTGGGACGTCCACTCCTGGGACAATTGTGCTGTTAGGGCAACACACACCTCAGTGCTCCAGAACAGCCAACTGCCAAAACATCTGTTTTCATAAGGGTGGTTAATCAAGTGCATTTGATTAGCATTGGTTGCTACTTATCTTCTTAATTTCTTTGGAAGCAATATACAGGTGTCCTTAGTTTTTCACAGGACTCCATAGAGTTCTGAGAAAACTTTATTTTTCACACGCCTGTCTTCATCAACAGTTTCTGCTGCATTGGCTTGCCAATGTCAGTGGTAATGCATTGCAATGGTACAGTGGCTGAGACCTCTTTATGTTAACTGCTTCATAAAAATGGAAAAAGGACAGTAGGCACTCTCTCTATCTTTTTTAATGTGTCTTTGTTTCACCAGCTCTATCTCTGATGATTTTCAAGGCAGAAAAAGGAAGAGGTTGAAATATAAAAGCTCTTATGTAATTGTTTTACATGTTTTATATGATTCTTATTTAGAACTTTTCATACTCAACAAAAACTCCTGTTTTGAATAAATAGATCTGTACATGTGCTTTATGGAAATCAGAAGGGGTCAGCATACACAAAAAAAAAAGAAAAAAGAAAAAAAGACAAAAAAACAATTGCCTGCAGGTTTAAAAAGAGAAGTAATCAGGAGCATGAGATATCATTCTCGTGAAAACTCGTTACTCCAGACTAGTCCAGGACAGGACAGAAGCTACTGACTGGGCTAAAGAGCAACTATACAACCTCTACCTGCCAATATGTTAGTTTCACAATTTGAAGTGGAGGCTAAATGCTCAGTGATGTCCATGACCTAAAGCATAGCTAAGAGGAGCTTTCAGCATTCCAGCTAATTTGAATTAAGTATTAAGCCTGCAAGAGGTGTGAGTGAAGGGCCACTCCAACCTACACATCCTTGCTTTGAATATTTACAGGGATTAAACTGGCTTTTGCTTAAGGGTAAATTATGTAGAGTAGATGTGCTGCATATTTGCTGGGCTTGTGTGTTTGGCTCTGTGTGTGTGTGTGTGTGTGTAAACCTCAAACTCATAAGACATTAAAAATGTATCTTTTGTGCATTTGTAAGTCTTTTTGTAAGCATTAGGATAGTTGTTTTAATAATAATCAAAGGCTGGCTGCATTAATGGAACCCTTTAATGTGCTTTCAAAGGAATGAGTATGAGTTGGCATTGTCAGGCATGTTTAATTATAGATAGCAGTGAAAGGTTCAGATACAATAAATCATAAGAGTTAACATACATTGGGTGTTTGTACCATACTGTTCAGTCTTCAGTTGAATTTCACTAAATAGTTAGTCATGCAGCCAAGGTCAAACACAAAACTGTTATGCAAAATTCCAGTGCATTCTTTGTGTGTGCTGTTCTGCTTTGCGATTAAAATAAAAATGCACTTCTGTATCACAGGACTACAGTGATCTCATTAGTTACTACTGTACTCCATAGTGACAAAGTGCTTGTAGAATCACAAGTGGAATGCATGGTCTTTGTCTCTTGCGCCAACCTTTTCTCACAGTGTTGTGTGATTTACTGACATCTTTTAGATGTCAGTGCCAATTATTTTTCCAGTATCTGCAAGAGGAAAATACAGAGTTAGTATTTGGCAGCTAAAACCAATGCCTAAAAACAAGCATGGTCATGCAGATCAAACTTACCTTTTAACTGTGAGGGTCACTCGCACTATATACATTTTATGGACAAAATTATTGGGCTACACCTCTTAATCGTTGAATTTAAGTGTTTCTTTCAGCCCCAACCACAGGTTTGTAAAATCACGCACCTACCATGCAGCCTGCCTTTACAAACATTTTTTGAAGGAGTGGGTCATTCTAAAGAGTTTACTGAGCAGGAGCATGGTACTGTAGTGGGATGCCATCCTTACAACAAGTCACTTGGGGAAATGTCTTCTCTCTTAGGTATTTCATGGTCAACTGTAAGGGATATTATTGCAAAGTGGAAGTACTTAGGAACAACAGCAACTCAGACATGAAGTGCCAGACCATGTAAAGTTTCACAGCAGAGGTGCAGGCTCAGGTGCATCATGTGTAAAAGTCAACGATTCT
This sequence comes from Etroplus canarensis, assembly GCA_015106775.1. Classification (NCBI taxonomy): domain Eukaryota; kingdom Metazoa; phylum Chordata; class Actinopteri; order Cichliformes; family Cichlidae; genus Etroplus; species Etroplus canarensis. The sequence goes on along the minus strand of VUQH01037252.1, from coordinate 10,180 downwards.
CTGCTGACACAGCAACTGCAGAGTTCCAAGCCTCCTCTAGCACTAACAACAGCACAAGAATTGTTCAGTGGGTGCTTCATGGCATGGGTTTCCATGGCTGAGCAGTTGCATGCAAGCCTTAACATCACCAAGCACAATACCAAGCATCGGATGGAGTGGTTAAAAGCATGCCACCACTGGACTCTGGAATAGTGGAAACATGTTCTTTGGAGTGATGAAAAATGCTTCTCTATCTGGCAGTCTGATGGACGAGTCTGGGTTTGGCGAATGCCTGGAGGAAGGATAATGCTACTGGGTGATCTTTCTGGGGTTGACCTTGACCCATTTGTTCCCTTGAAGCGAAATCTTAATACTTCAGCTTACCTTTGGACATTTCTATGCCTATGCAATTTCCCTCCAGAGATTAATAAAGTATTCTGACTCTGGATTTAGAATGGGATGTCATTAAAGCTCCTGTAATGTATAGATGGCCCAATACTTTTGTCCTTATTGCGTGTTTGTCCACCTCACAAATTTATGATAAAACCATGTTTATGTCATAAATTATTCTTTTTCATCATCATCACCATCATCACCATCATCATCATCATCATTTTCTACCTCTTCTTCTTTTTCCTTCTTCTTCTTCTTCTTGCTGCTCCCTTTAGGATCACTAGAGTGGATCATCCTCCTCCATCTCACCCTATCCCTTGCGTCCTCTTCTGTCATGCCAACCTCTGAATGTCTTCTTTCACTATATCCATGAACCTTCTCTGTGATCTTCTTCTTTTCCTCCTGCCTGGCAGCTCCATCTTCAACCTTTTTAATCCATTATATCCACTATCCCGTCCCATTACATGTCCAAATCACCTACACTTTGCCACTCTTACTTTGTCCCTAGTGTTTACATGATAAAAATGGTTCAGAAAATATTGTGAATCTTGACACCGAACGAACTGGTCAAAAATAAAATCCTTACAATTTTCTAATAACTTCCACATGCTCACATGCTTTCTTTAAAAAGCTTGAACTGAGTGTAGCAACATTCACAAAAAAGCTTACAGTTTAAACTCAGTAAGATAATTCTGACTGAATCTGTGTTATGCTACTGGAAGTTAGAGGGATCATGTGCCAGGTGCTAGAAAGCAAACTCATAATGACTAGTGGGCCAGGGAGGAATGGCAGGGTCTAAAAAAGACTGAAATCATTTGGTAAACACATCAAGGACTTGGAGGCAGACCAGGATGGAGCAGATGTCCTTGTCTCCGTGATAATATGAATGTTGCCGTTATTTTCAAATTCTTGGATGGGATGTTGATTAACTGGCTGATTAGCTCAGCTCTTTCTTCCCCACCATTCTTTCTGTCACAGCTTTTCTACCTATATGCTCAATAGATAATTAAAATAAAATGGAATGAGTCCATTTCTATCATGGGCTGCTCTAAATTGATAAATGCATCCAACACAGTCCCTCAGCATTGTAAAGATGCCTTACACTCATAAAATTTGTCAGTACAAGATGATTAGCTACTGTAGAATGCATGTCCTGCATTTTCGCTGCTCCTGATGCTCAAGGCTAAAAATGTGTGCTTAGATACACACACAAGCACACAGAAACCCTATGGTTAGTGGGCCTGCCTACAAATTTGGAATTTCTGTGTGTGTACTAGTGTATGTTTCTGCTTTTCATGGGAAAAGGTTATGTGTGTGTGCCAGAAAAGAGAGGGGGAAGAGTGAGAGATGTTCAGAGATCTTTAACACCCAAAAACAAAACAAAAACAAAGCACTCCTCTTAAGCTTTGGAAATTTAATTGATGGTACATAGAGATGTTTTAGAAATATGTACATCCAAGGGGGGGGCGGAAGGGTTGCCTCACAGCAAGAGGGTCCAGGTTTGAATCCAGCAGCTGGCCAGCTTAGGCCCTTCTAAGTGGAGTTTGCATGTTCTCCCTATGCTTGCGGGGGTTCTCTCTGGATGCTCTGGCTTCCTCCCACAGTCCAAAGCTATGCATAGGGGCTAGGTTAATTGGCAATTCTAAACTGATCACAGGTGTGAATATGAGCGTTAATGGTTGCCCCTCTCTCTCTCTGTTGGCTCTGCAACAGACTGGCGACCTGTCCAGGGTGTACCCAACCTATGACAGCTGGGATAGGCTCCAGCGCCCCCTGCGACCCTGAATTGGATAAGTGGAAGAAAATGGATGGATTAATGAATGAATGCATCCAAGGGACAGCACAGGCTGAGAAGTTATGAGACAAAGAAAGATAGGCAAGGTTGAAATGGTTTGGATGTGCAGAGGAGATATAGTGCACATATTGGACAAAGGATGGTGTAAATGGAGCTGCCAGGCAGGAGGGGAAGGGGAAAACCACAGAGAAGGTACATCAATGTTGTGAGGGAGAGCATGTAAAGGGTTGGCGTGACAGAAGAGGATGCAGGAAATACGGTGATAGATGATCTGTTGTGGTGACCTCTAAAGGGAGCAAAACAAACAACAACAAAAAAACAGTGCAATGTTTTAAAATACACTGCATAGATGCTGTCTCAGACAATCTGCTGTCTCACAACACAATCAAATATCAGGTCCAAGATGTACCAAAGAAAACATAAAATGTTAATACACTCACACAAGCAACAATAACAATAAGAAAGAACCAAATGTTGTTTTTTTTAAATTTTTTCTATCTACATTATACAAAAGTAAGAAAAAATGTAAAACAACGTCCAGATCACCTCATGTATGTCTTCTTTGATTTCGCAAACAACAATAATATGTCTCATCATCTGCTAAGAACTGGAATAACCATAGCCCTTCACAATGTGTTTCTGAATAATTGGACCCACAGTTTAGTTTCCATCAAGATATTTTTCTGTTTCTGTGTTGTTGGTGACTCTGCATTACATATTTTGAAACAATTGGATTTGATTGTGGCTCATAAATGTTCCATGTTTGCCAAGAAAAATTGCAACTCTCAAACTTCAATGAGAATATGCTTGCAGCTCAACTTGTCTCAGAGCATAAACATGAGCTCAAATATGTGGCAACATAAGTACCATATGAATAGCTGCATTTGCATTCAAAATGAGCAATTTAGAGATAAACTAGTATTGGTTTTTCATATTAATTTAATTTGTACATCTCTCAGAGGCTTATGCAATAGTTCTTGAAATTCTTCGATTTTGGGTATGAAAATGTCATTGGAATGGAAGAATAAATGTATATAAAATCTGTGCGTGCCAATATTACTTCTCAAGCATTTGACAGCAAAACACTAGCAAATTTATAGTTTTGCTTTCCAACCTTGACTGGACTTAATATAAGAGTAAAATTTGGCAGCTCATCAATTCATTTGTCTCTCCTTGTTTTTTCTGTCTCTCTTTTACATTTTATTAATGTAAACAGGAATCCCACTAAATTATAAATATTCATTGGCTGTTCAAGCTTACAGCTCAGTAATTAATCAAGATGAGACAAAGAAAACTAGTGAAAATATTGAATGAACATTTCATAATAAGAGACTGCTTTGGTGTGAGATCTACATTTCCACATGCATATGTGATTAAATGAAAATAAAAACACTTGGTCTTTGGTGGTCATGTCAAAATAGAAAGATGAGAGAATGTGGATGAGGAAGAATACAGAGATGTGTTTAACCAAAAGGTGAGAAATAAAAGAGATAAAAAAAGTTCAGAAACAGAATACTTTATTAATCTGGGGGGAAATTGTATAAAAGTTGTGAAAAAGGGAGAAACTGTTATAGATGAAAATGAGAACACCAAAGGTTTGAAAACTCAATGTAACTGCAAGTATTTGACTGTGTACATTTACACCATTAAACAATAAAAAGGGATACAAACAAAGACCTTATCTAATTCGTGGGGGCAGCAGCCTAAGCAGAGACACCTAGACCTCCCTCTCCCTAGCCACCTCTACACCAACGTGTTTCCAAGATTGCAATGGCATGACTATGATTCTCTGTATATACAGTTCTAGTCACTTCAAAATAATGTTCAACCTGTTTTGGTCCACAAACAGTCTTGCCAGCATTGACTGCAAGTCTGATGATCTTTTTGCCTACTTGAGCCCATTTGATGGCATCTTGACAAAACAGAACAGTAAGATGATGGGTCCAAAATATAATCTTTTTGCAGCCCTTTTGTTCTGGGGCAATGACATTGGGAACTACGTACCGATTAGGAATAACATTATGACCACTGACAGATGAAGTGAATAACACTTATTATCTCTTCATCATGTCCCCTGTTAGTGGGTGGGATATTTTAGGCAACAAGTGAACAGTTTGTTCTCAGAGTTGATGTGTTAGAAGCAGGAAAAATGGGCAAGCTTAAGGATTTGATTGAATTTGATGAGGGCCAAATTGTGATGGCTAGACAACTAGGTCACAACATCTCTAAAACTGCTGCTCTTGTGGGGTGTTACTGGTCTGCAGTGATCATTGTCCATCAAAAGTGATGCAAGAAAGGAACAGGCTCATGGGTGACCAAGGCTCATTGATGCACGTGGGTAGTGAATACTGGGCCATGTGGTCCAATCCAACAGACGAGATACTGTAGCTCAAATTCCTGAAGAAATGAATGCTGGTTCTGATAGAAGGGTGTCAGAATACATAGGGCATTGTTGTTTGTTGCCCATGGGGCTGCATAGGCAACAGACCTATCACTCTGCCCATGCTGACCCCTGTTCACTGCCAAAAGCACCAAAGAATGGGCATGTGAGCATCAGAATTGGACCACGGAGCAATGGAAGAAGGTAGCCTGGTCTGATGAATTACATTTTCTTTTACATCATGTGGATGGCTAGATGCATGTACATCACTTACCCGGGGAACAAATAGCACCAGGATGCACTATGGGAAGAAGGCAAGCCAGCAGAGACAGTGTGATGCTTTGGACAATGTTCTGCTGGGAAACCTTGGGTCCTGCCATCCATGTAGATGTTACTTTGACATATACCACCTACATAAGTGTTGTTGCAGACCATGTACACCCTTTCGTGGAAATAGTGTTTCCTGATCGCTCTGGCCTCTTTCAGCAGAATAGTGTGCCTTGCCACAAAACAAAAATGGTTCAGGAATGGTTTTGGGGCACAACAAAAAGTTTCAGGTGTTGGCTTGGCCTCCAAATTTAGATCTCAGTCTAATCAAACATCTGTGGAATGTGGTGGACAAACAAGTTGAATCCATGAAGGTCCCACTTTGCAACAACACAACTTAAATTATTTGCTGCTAACATCTTGGTGCCAGATACCGCAACACCCCTTTAGAGGTCCATACCCTGAAGAGTCAAGGCTGTTTTGACACCAAAGAAAGGGTGGCGGAGGGCGGCAACACAATATTAGGCAGCTGGTCATAATGTTATGCCTGATCAGTGTGTATTGGAGATAATTTTATCTGAATTTCAGGAGTGGGACCACACCTCAAACACTTCCCTTCTGGCAGTATCCATAAAGGTGCATTTTCCCCATTTATCCTCATTGCTGTGCCTCACCCTCCCTCCCTCTTTTCTCAGTTTTCCAACTTCTCTTAAGGTATTGGGGGATCTGCAGGCCTTAGGGCCATTGTCCATGCTCAGTGAGGCCTTCCCCAAACCACAGCCTCCAGCCTAGCTCTTTGCATCATCATCAATAAATCTTTCGTTCAAATTTGGGGTCGGGGTCCTTGCTTGTAAAGAAAAAGATTATGGCACCATCTCTCTAAAAGACTGTCTATGATAGCATTTTAAGAGTAGGAATAATCTATCTCCTTTTGTATACAAAAAAACCCATTCTTTCCAATGTTGGGATGAAGTGAACCGGATCATGGGCCAAAGAATTGGGAATATGAGCAACAGTAATTGAATGAAGAAAAGTGCATACTATACTCACCAGGGGTACAATAGCGCATTTGAGAAATGTGTCCATGTCTGTTTGGTGTCATTTAAAAAAAAGTCTGATCTTAGCGTCTCTCTTATCTCATCTGATTAAATTGATCTTGGATCAAATTAAAATGATAGGAGAGTGGTAGAAACCACACTTTGAAAAGCAGTAAGAGGAGACTGAAGTGAAATGAAGATACTGGATAAGTGAGAATTCTAAATGTATCATTGTGTTAATTCTTTGGCAGTTGAACCTAAATTTCACATTGAAACAATGAGGTCATGGTGGAGAGGTGGCCAGCATAAAAGAATCATACTGAGATGAGACAAGAGAAACAACTTGCTTGAGGGCAGAATGGGGTGAGGTGAGCTGGCTTAGGAAAAAAAGAAAGCTCAAGGACAGGGTTGAGTGGGGCAATAGAAAAACCATGAGAATGATGAAACAGAGAAAGCCAAAGTAGTGGTAAGAAAAAGGCAAAAAATAAAAAAAGAAGGGGATCAAAACACAATATAAAAGGAGAAAAAATGACAGGAGAGTAAAAAGAGAAGTAAAAAAACTCAAGCACAGAGGAATAAAAAGGAAAATGATGAAAAGAAGTGGAAGAGTAGCAGAGGAACAGTGAAGTTGACAGGAGAAGAGGAGAGAAAGAAGACAGGAGGACAGGGAGGGAGTTGGTCAACCCTGTAGTTTTGCCAGGAGGAGGTCTGGACCTGCTACCTCTCCTAATGAGCACCATAGAGAGAGTGTGAGTGTGTGTATGGAGTTTGATTCAAGAGTGTGTGTTTGTGTGTGCAAATATCAGTTTTTTTCTGTTGGCTTGCTCCTTTCTTTGTATGTGTTAGAGATGAATGCATGTGTCTGAGGGCTTATCCCCATGACTGTGTGTATGCTCTTGAAAGGCATAATTTGAGCCATACAGTCTTGATAACATTAAAGCAAAGGCAAGTGCAGACTTTGAAATGATCAAAATTGCATTAGTACACAATGTATAAAAGAAATTTTGAGCCCATGCTGTTGTCCTGTTGTCATTCCAAAAGATACGGAACTAAGCACAGATGAAGGTGCTGTGATGACAAGCAGTGCTGCCACTGATTCTTGATCAAATGACTCGAGAACCTCAATATGAAACTTTTGACAAAATGTAAAACTTGAAAATTATTATTCTGATGCCTCATAAAGGACACAAGATGTTTGAGAACTGCCTACGGTACTATAATCTCATATCTCCTGTCAAAATGCTGTTACTGTGATGACTCAGAGTCTCCCTCTTTGTTGCTCTAAATTCCTCCATGAAGAACCAGAACCAACCAGAATAATGATTCAGAGGATGTTAATGAATCAGGATTAAAACCCCTCCCTGTTGTGCGTGCATATGTGTGACGAAGTCAGCTTACACATGAGTGCATAGTTGATCTTTTTTTTTTATACAGTTAGTGACAAAGACAGCAAAAAGAAAACAAATAGCAAGAGAGTATGTTTTTATACCCAGTGAATTTTCAGGTACAACCTCCGCCTTAGACCAAGTTTGTGTGTTTGTGAGTGTGTGTTTTAAATGTGTCTTTGCATTTGACAGTTCTGCCAAATAGAGCCTCTTTTGATGTACATTTTCACTGAACAACAGAAACTTAACAAACCTGACAAAATGGCATCTGGGAAGTGGAAGTATTGTCAGAGAGCAGAGCAAGTTTGTGCATGTGTGCCCACGAAAGTGAGTTTAAGCACGAACAGGATGGAGGTGGAAGTGGTTTATTAATGCAGAGCTCTGTGCAGTGACAGCACTGTAATCCAGAGCAGGATTAGCATGCTAATAGCGACAGGACCTCATCAGAAACTTCACAAAACCTACAGTACCCCTGTTGGTGTGTGTGACAGAGAGAGGCAATGGATTTTTGAGAGAGGTTGGGTTCTACAGAGGAAGAGTGTGAATATCGCTGGGTACTATTATTGCTTGTGTGTGTGTGTGTGTGTATTTATCTTTATTTTTCAAATGAATCATGTTGTGACCAACTCTAACAAGTTTAGAAGTTTAAAAGTTTCTGCTATGCCAATGTCATATTCCTGATACAAGTGGCTGAGTAAACCAAATGCTGTATGCATATTGACACAAACCAACTGGAAGTATAACAATAATGATGCAATGCTTTGTTTACTATGATTCAACCTGATGGATAGTGTGGATTGGTGTAATTTAATGGGATTTTTTTCATTTGATTTTTTAACAGTCAATCCAGCATCTAACATTTTAAGTTACTGATTATGTTTACGGGGCTGTGCAAAAGTCTCGAGCCACCCCTCATTTCCTTCTACAGTATTTTGCTTTCAAGGAGCCAGACTTTATTGTGATTTTTAAAAACTGGTCTTGAGCAATAGCCCACCTGGCTTTCTGAATGTCTTTGAAGTTCATTTGACATTTCTTGCTGTCACATTCACTTTCAATCCAGTCTTTGTACCAGACCATTTTCCAAAGAATGTCCTTTTTGTTTGTCAAGCCACTTAACACTGACCTATGAATCATACGCAGAATAAAGGCACCTAACACAAGGGATGATCCAGTGTTGTATCTACTCATAATAAACAACTAAGCAAAAAAGCAAACAATTTTAAATTTTATTTTTTAGCACTTTGTTACTAGCACCCTGCCACAAAAACATATCATTTGTTCCCATTTCTGTTGCTGAATCTATGAAAGAAGCCAAAGATAACACAGTTTGACAGGCATAAAATTGTATATTTTGAAACAATAAGGTGATTCCCGAAGAGCTTTTAGCATAGCTGGGCATATCTTGGCATAGTGTGCAGTGTGTCCTTAAATAATGACGATGCTGGACAAGTGGAGGACAAAAGAAAACATGGCAGGTCTAAAAACTATCTGCAGAAGATGAACAGTATCTGAAAATCATGTTCTTAAAAAACAGTAAAAAGAGCAACAACCTGACACATGACCTGAGAGATGCTTCTGACCCTTGAATTGATCCATGTACTGTTCGTTGAAGCCGCATCATAAAAATGGAAGGGTGGCTGTAAAGAAGCCATTCTTAAGGATGGGAAACAGTGAGAAAAAACTATGGTATAGTTTGGTATCAGTGGCAACACGTCTTATGGAGTGATAAATCCAAATTAGAAATTTTTGGTTTAAACCATTGCCAGTATGTATGAAAGGAACAACAGTGAGTGTCTACAGCCAGCTGTAGATCACGGTAGAGGCTCTGTCATGGTTTGAGACTGCATTACAGCCGTGGTGTGGGGGATCTTGTCAAAATAGATGGAATCGTGAACATGGAAAATTACTATTTTCTACTACTATCATATTTTGAGCCACCATGCAATACCATTTGGAAGGGGTCTGATTGGCAACAGGTTCATTTTTCAGCATAACAATGATCTGTAACACACTGCCAATACAGTAAAAGCCTCCCGGGATAGAAAAACACACAATGGAACACTACCAGTCATGGGCTGCCTGGACTTCAACATTATTGAAGAAGTGTTAGATCATCTTGATACAGAATGAAACAAAACCAAGGCAGCATCAGTGGGAGAGCTTTAAAATGTCCTTGAAGTAGCAAGGAGAACTATTTCTGAATAGTACTTAAAGAAGTGACAAGAAAGCCTGCCTCAGAGAGTTCAGGCTGTATTGAATCATAAAGGTGGTTATGCCAATATTGGCTTTCAAGCCCATTAGAATTGTACAAACTCTGTTTTTACCTTATCTACTGTATTTCCATTCATGTTTACACATGGGAAAAGCTTGTGGTTTGGAATAAAATAGGTCAGTTCAAAACATTAACCCTGCACATGCAAGTCATGGTTACTCCAATGCTTTTAAACTCTATGCCAGGGAGTCCTATATAAGTATCCATATGTGACTGATTATTGTCATAACCTGGTGCATCTCAGTGCTGATGCCAAAGGACATCTTGAGCACGTCTGTGAGATTTCAATGGCTTTGACAAAACAGCTGTGTGTGACACTTTGCATTAGAACAGGCTATTTTACTTGTTACAGTTTTTTTTGTTAAACACACTTGACTATTTTTCAACTTAAAACAGAGACAATCTGGTTTTCATTCCATGCCAATCAGAATCAGAATAATTTATTAATGACAGGAGGTAAATTTCATTATGTTACATATGCTGAGTTGTATACAGATAAATACAAATTTGAAAGGCAAAAAAAAAAAGAAGATTAAAATACATAAAATGCATGGGTAAAGTGTAAAATGTAAGATAAATAAGTCCAAAGTTAACAGTAAATGCAATATATATATATATATATATATATACACACACATACATACATACATATATATATATTAAAAAATCTCA
>VUQH01037246.1:21633-31874 GCA_015106775.1 Etroplus canarensis | reverse complement strand
AAAAAGTGTAGCGGATTCTTATCTGGAGTGGGATTAATATAGCCAGGGAGTTAAGCTGGAGTCCCGGTAGAGCTGTCCGTCCACGTAGAGCCGGTCCACGGCGATGACCGCGCGGGAGCCCTTCTGAATGAAGCTCCGCCGGACTGGGAACAGGACCTTGCGTCGTTCCAGGATCTCTTTGGGGAACTGGTCGTTCACGCTGAAGTCCGTTCCTTTCAGTTCCCTGCCGCGGCTCTTCACCTGCTCCTTCTGTTTGAAATGGCCGAATTTGGCCACAATAGGACGCGGTCTCCCGGCACCAGACCTCTTGGCTCCGATACGATGGACTCTATCGAAGCGGATGTTCTTCACGGTGTCCTCCGGCAGCTTCAGGTAGGTTTTAATGAAGCTTTTCACCGTTGCTTCTGCGTCCTCTCCCGCAGACTCTGGGATACCAGAAAACACCAGGTTGTCTCTCATGCTACGGGCTTGCAGATCAATGACGGTCTCTTTTATTTTTTTATTTTCTGTATTCAGCTGGGTCACGTTCTCCGTAAGAGACTTGACCGAGTCCCGCAGCGAGGCATTTTCAGCAGCGAGCGTTTCCACCTGTTGCTGGCTGAATTCCAGGGATTCCCTCAGGGATTTAAATTCCTGGTGTAAAATTTCCACCAAGGACAGCCTCGCATCGAAGCTGGACAATCGCTTATCGATTGACTCCAGGATGTCGGTAAAGTCTTTGCCGGCAGGCGATGGTATGCCGGGGGATTCTGCCGGGCGACTTCTTTTCGAGGATGGCGTCTCACTTTTGGCCGGGGAAGCTGCGCTCTGTGCCTTCTTCATGACTATATCCTCGAAGCACCGGTCGATGTAATCCTGGAGAGCGTCTAAATTCTCTCCGCTGTCCTCCAGGGTGTTGGAGATGATTAAGATGATAAATATTTGGTACAATTAAAGCAAAAGCTTAATTAATTCTAAGCTACCATTCGCTTTTTTCCGCCAAGTCTCCGGCGTCTGACGTCACCTACAACATTCTCTGTCACCTCACTTCCTCTATGTCACTTGACTTCCTTTCTTTTGTTGTTACTTGTACACTCATTGACCACTTCATTAAATACACTTTGCTAATACTGGGTTGGAACTGCTTTTTTCTTCTGCACTGTCTTGTTGAATTTATGCCTCACATGACATAAATTTAACAACGTGCTAGAAACATTCCTCACAGATTTTGGTCCATATCGACATGATAGCATCACACAGCTGCTACATATTTGTTGACTGCACATCCATGATGTGACTCTCCCATTCCACCACATCTCAAAGGTACTCTATTCGATTGAAATCTGGTGACTGTGCAAGCTATTTGAGTACAGTGAACTCATTGTCATGTTCAAGAAACCAGTTTGAGATGATATGAGCTTTGTGTCATGGTGTGCTATTCTGTCGAAAGCAACCACTGGAAGATGGAAACACTGTGGTCATACAGGCATGGACATGGTCAGCAACAATACTTGGCAGGCTGCGGCATTGAAGCGATGCTACAAAGGGTCCCAAAATGTGCCAAGAAAATATCCACCACACCATCACACCACCAGCAGCAGCGGCCTGAATTGTTGAAACAACGCTGGATGGATTCATGCTTTCATGTTTCACGCTTTCACCAAATTCTGACCTTAGCATCAAAATGTCACAGCAAAAAATGAGACTCATCAGACCAGGCAACGTGTTTCCATTCTTCTAGGAGTGGCACTAGGTGTGTCTTCTGCTGCTGTAGCCCATCTGCTTCAAGGTGTGTGTATTCACAGATGCTCTTTCACATACCCTGGTCGTAACAAGTGGTTATTTGAGTTACTGTTGCCTTTCTATCAACTGGAAAAAGTTTGGCCATTCTTCTCTGACCTCTAGCATCATCAAAGCATTTTTGCACAGAGAACTGTCACTCACTAGATATTTTCTCATTTTAGGCCATTCTCTGTGATGGTTGTGCAGGAAAATTCATGTCGATCAAAAGCACTCAGACCAGCCCGTCTGGCATCAATAACCATGCCACTTTCAAAGTCACGTAAATCACCTTTCTTCCCCATTCCAACACTCAGTTTGAACTTCAGCAAGTAGTCTTGACCATGTTTACATGCCTAAATGCACTGAGTTGTTGCCATATGATCAGCTGATATTTGTGTTAATGAGCAGTTGAAGAGGTACACCTAATGATGTAGCCCACGAGTGTATATTGCATAAATATATCAGTGATCTGTAGAGGTGCTGTTAGGTGGATATTGTCACCTTAAGACAGAGGCAGGGTAGAGGCAGAGGCAGAGTGCAGTCAGTGGTATGTAATAAGTGAGGCTTTAAAATTTAAATTTTCATTTAAAACATGACTTTAACATGAATTACATTGTGTAGTTTTAGACTATGGTTTAGAGTAATAGCCTCTATCTTATTCCAGTTCAAGCCTGGGTATTTGTGGCTTTGTATTGTAAATAAATAAAAAGTAAACAGTCTAACTTGTGAATGAAAGATCAGCATTTTGCATCTCTTAAAAGGTAAAAATGAAACTACTGGATTATTTTACTGCTAATGTAATAAAGTACAAGAAGACAACAAATTAATATACTTAGTATATAGTTTCAGTCGTAGTCTTTAAAAATTCTCACTTATTTATAAGGTTCCATTCTTGCATTTTGAACTTGACTTGTTTCTCCAAAATGTAGCCTACATATCTTCATCTGAGTCCCATGTTGGTTCTGACAGTTTCTGTCCTTCTTCCTGAATTATTTACACCTTCCTTATGTTCTCCATGTTTCTGTCTTCACTCTTAGATCCTTACTTTCTCTCTTTTCTGTCTTCTAAGAAAAGCCTCTTTTGTAAAATAGCTGTCTTTTCTGAGCACTGCTGACACCTAACACAGTGTATAATGGTACTTGTAGATTAACAGACAGATGAATTCAGATTATGAGCTGTGTTTAAATTAACTTAAATATCTATATACTCAGGAAAACCTTTTTTATTTTTTCCTCCACGCTCTGAAATTGTTCTTCTAAGTAACAGAACTTGTGTTTGCTCTTTCCCTCAGACTCCGAGCCAATCTCTTCACCCAGAACACAACAAATAAAGTCCAGTGCTTTTACTTCTATCATTAGATTGACCTTAACGTCTTTGACAATGCATAAAAAGGAATTTGTTTTAAAGGGGAAAATGAGAGATTAAGAGTTTGCTTTCAAGCAGCAGCATTCAAGCAACATTCTAACTTTATTTATGATCACATTTCTAGAAACATACAAACAAGATGATATCAGATGATTGTGCGCACAGCAGATAAAACAGGTTATACTTTATTTCCACAATATATCATGAATTTACCAAAGTGATTGCAACAGAACAGTGATCTTTTACCTTATCACACTTTTTACATGAGTCAAGTTCTTTAAAATGTTCAGTCTTTCGGCAGAGCCGATGTGGAGTTTTAACTGAATGGAAGTGATGGAACGACTGTTTTGGGTAGAGATCTTTTCTGAAATCTTCAGATTGCATTTCAGTTAAATCAAAATGCATGCACAGATTTCTTTCCAGTCCAAAGAGTGCAGCAAACACTGTCTTGACCCGGTTACTGTATATTGAAGGAATCCTTACTGCTAATGCCAATCACAGTTACAGTAGCACGGAACAAAATACCTGCAATACAGCAGCAGTCAGATACTCTTCACCATACACTGATCACTTATGACAATGATAATCCACTGACTGATGAATGATCATGGGGCCATGTACAGTGAAACCTGTGAAATCTTACATCCATGCTCTGTTTGTTACTGTAATCCCTATAAGGAATTAATCAGCAAGTCCCATCTCGGTAAGACATATCAGTCACACCTTGTCAGCCGGCATAATGCCTTTGTTGACCCCTCCCTTGTCTTTATTCTTCATGAAGGAGAAAGAAAAAACACCTCCAGTAGTTTCCTTAGCTGTTTTTCCTCCTCTCACCTCTTCTCTCAGAGCTTCTTGCTGGCAGTCTGTGGGGCTGCCAGGCAGCAAATTGGGTGTGGAGGGAGTAGGGATGTTAGCTCCCCAGAAATATAATGCTTCTCCCTCGGGGCAAGGTGGGAGACCCTTACTCAGGTAGCTCGGACTCGGAGTGGCTGAGGATGGCAGAGTACGCTGGCTTCCATTCAGACAGCTGGAGTTGTGATCTGTTGAGCTTTTGCGTGAGTTTCCAGAGGAACTGAAGTTAGAGGAACGGTAATTGTACTCTCTCCAGCCAGGACGTTTGCGCTGGTGGCACTGGCATTTCAGGATCCGAATAAAGGCCAGCTTGAACTCGCGGTTGTAGCAGGGGTAGATGATGGGGTTCAGGCAGCTGTTGAAGTAGCCAAGCCAGAAGATTACCTTGAAGAGGGATTCAGGTGGCCTCAGGTTCACATTAAAGGACCCTGAAGAAAGCAGAGGTGAAAAACTGCATTTAGAAACCTCAGTTTTACTTCTGAAAGGAACCTTTGTGTTTAGACAGCAAAAACAGTGTTTTTCTATTAAAGCAAACAAAAATCTCTAAAATAATTTAGATTTTAAATCTAGATTACTAGATCTGTCAATGATTACTTTATTATCAAAAATACGCTTGTTTGCTTTTAATCAACAGTTTGGTCTGAAGATCAGTTCAGTTTAATTATGAACCTGGGGGAGGGGATTAGCTTGAACAAAGACTGGAAGCAGGAGGTAAATGACTAGCCTGACGCTATCCAACGTTCAAAAATAGACGTGCTAGCATTCTACAGCCCAGTAATTAACACAATAAATCTGTTTTTAATCTGATTGCTTATAATTTCAGGGGCGTGTGTGTGTGTGTGTGTGTGTGTGTGTGCATGTGTGTAGGGGGTAAGTTGAACTGCTTACCCAGCAGAGATCTGTGTTTCCACAGCGTTTGTTTTCAGTTTTCATGCTAAGCTAAGCTTCCTCTGACTCAGCCTCTGCACTCAGTACACAGTGGCGGTAGTTTACCTTCTCATATAGAGCTCAGCTAAACCTTGCCAGTGGACCAATCTGAATCCATCTTATCAAACACATTGGATGTGTTGCTGCCATCAAATTCAAGATGAGCTAGTATTGTTCATGGAATTGTATAATGTCTCGCTTTCAACATTTGATATGTTTTCTATGTTCTTTGGTGGATGAAATATTGGCTTATGAGGTTTACTAATTATTGCATTGTGTTTTTATTTTTTTTACTCAGTGTCCCAACCTTTTTTAAACAGAGGTTGTAGTTGAGAGTCTAAAGATACCATGTATGTCAGAGGGGCTTGGTCAAAAAAACATCAGAGTCTTGCTTAAGAGGTGATTTTACCCAGGCTTCAAGCCACACAGAGAAAATTAGTCATACAAAAGGACACAGTACTTATCCATTTTAACTCTCTAGTGTATACTGAGTAATGATTCAGTACCATGTGCTCGAGAGAGAAGATTTGTATATCTCATGTGGAAATCAACAGGAATTATTTTTATTTTAGGGAACATGAAGTTGTGCTGTGACACCACATAGATGTAAGCCTCTGGTGGCTGAATGAATGTAACGGACAGAAATTGTATCAGTACACTGGGTGAATTCATCGCGGCTCATAATACAGACTGACTGACAGTGTGACTTAGGGATCCCATAGGGTTGCATGTTACATTGTACTCAACAGGTGGCAGCACTGATTAACAGTAACAGGGCTTTACTGTCAGACTGCAGACTTGATATGAGGATAGTTGCATTCCATATGTTATCTTTACAGAAAAACCTTGTATTTAGGAAAGCCTTCATGAGCAGATAATGGGTTTCCCTTTAAAAACAATGCACTTGATCATGAAAAAAGAGAAGGTGAGGTGACCCTGAATTCCCTTTTAGATAAATACACCGTGGGAGAGCAGTGCTGGTTTGAGAAAACAGGTTGAACAGAAATGGCAGTGCATGCTGTGAGAGGTTATGGAGGTTACACTATACCAACAAACTTCTCGTTTTCACATATGCAGATAGTGTCCAGTGGCCTTGTCTGTGTTTACATATACATGTGGCTGAAGTTGTGTGTACGTGTGGTGGTAAGATTCAACAATACTTAAATAAGAGACAATCCAAATGATAGAAACACTATAATTTTAAAAGAGTCTGAAGCAAGTTTTTTTTTGTGTGTGATAATGTGCAAATCTAGCCTGGGTTAAACTGCATTGATCTACCCTTGGGGTGTTTTTGTCCTGCTGTGGCTGAGCTTAAATAGAGGAAGAATATCTTAAAGACTAATGAGGTGAGAGGGGAAGCCTGAAGCCTAAAACAGAGAATTAATAAGCACAGCAAGTGTGGGATTAATGTGAAACTAACTAAAGATGTCGTGTATGTTTGTGTGTGGGCAGATGTGAGTAAAACAGTGTTTCTTTACACCAACCCACATTCTTAAATTAATATCACATTCCTGGAGAGGCTGAGGATGCACCACAATCTCAGGCTTTCAAGTGTGAAATTACCTTTGACAGCCAGAAACACCTCAGCTTAACTCTTCATGAAAATCAGATCAACAGCTTTAACAATTACTTTAAGCAGTACACGGTAGATTAGAGATAACACAGCCAAAGGGTGAACAGGTGCAAGTTGAGTAGGTCACACACACTGTTTCAGCTTGATGTGAGCATGAAGCCAGGTCTGTTTTTCCAAAACACACACACACACACCCACACACACACACACTGCTCTGGTCAATATGTAATCTTGATGAAAGCCATTGTTTGACAATATGAGGAAATGTCACTTTCAACTTTCATTTTACTCAATGGCTCCAAGTACTACAAGCTGTCTGTGTGTATATTTGTGCTTGTGTGTGCATGTTAGTTGCTAGACTGTGAGACGAAACTAGAGAATACTGTCCGAATGAGACTTGGCCCCATAAACTGTCGATGAATCGGTCTCTTCTTGGTGGCTGGTATTTTCACATGCTATTTTCCCCTCTGGACAGCCACTTAAGTATGATTACATAACTGCATGAATTATGAGTGTGATTGGGATACAGAGTGGGGTTTGGTGAATTAAAATATGGTCATTCCTTCATCTCTTCCTGTCTCTCCCTTTCCATTCATCTCCATTCAGTCTGCTTCTCTAAGTAGAAGCTGGTTGCAAATCACAATTATATGACTTTTACTGTAATAACTGCCAGCACAACAAGTCTGCGTTTTTCCTATCCTTTAAAACTGACTGCATGGAAAGAAAGAAAGAAAGAAAGAAAGAAAGAAAGAAAGAAAGAAAGACAGGTAAAATTATATTTCCAAAAGCTGTGATTATGAAATATTCTTTGTGTTTACATAATAAAAGACACTACTTTTTTCATTACTTGATAATCATATTACTAGTTCATAGTAATCAAAATTGTAATGTTCTTGATTAAAGGTTGTGTGCAGGGACGTTTCCTAGATTTTTAAAAAGGGGTGGCGTGGAGGGAACCAAGAACAAGGCAGCTCAAGTGGTGCTGCTATAAAGAAATGTTTAATGTTTTGCAGTGTAAAAAAGTAATTTGACTTTTTTACTCAAATAAAATGTGTAATCTTACTGAAGTAGCTTAACAGTGCACAAGTTATATAATCAAAATATATTTAAATGACCCAAATACACTCATTATGTGGAACGGCACTTTTCAGAATAATATATATTGTTGAATTATAATTACTGATTAATTGATGCATATATCACTACATATCAGCTTTAAAATAAATAGTATTAGAGCCAGAATCAGAATATTTATTTGTTATTAATTTCAGGGGGGGAATTGCTTAATGTAGAACAAAGTCCAATCTTTTTTATCCAAAATTTTTGTAGAGAATAACATAGACATGAAGTACCAGTACATTTAACCAGTACTTCAATGGAATACTTGAGTAAATGTGTGAATTTACATTCCTATTACTCCTATCTATGTTCTCATCCATTGGTATTGGGCATTGTAAGATTAAGAGTGCTCTGATCTCGTGGTATAGCAAAACTTACGGGCTCTTTTACTATGAAATCTCTACTTTAGTTAGGTGTTGAAGCGCTTGGGGATATAAATGTACAGTAAATCTACACTTTATATGCATCCAGAATGGGCAACAAAGGAAGCATGTGCATAGGCAAACAGAGATGTGTAGTACTATCTCCATTTATGGAAACTCCCATAAACATCCAGAGGCTCCCACTGAGAGTATAAGGTGGGACACTGCCATTATGTTCCTGTACCTCCATTCAACAGGAGTGCAGGATAAAAGTGTAGGAAGCAGGGGTTGACAGCAGACCTTCCAGCAGCCAGATATGGTTCATGTTTGTGTGTTTAAGTTCTGTGTGAACATGGTCCATTTTTGTCCTTTCAGAAGTGTTTATGTTTAAACTCTATAGTATAAACGGCAGAGGAGGCGATGGACTTCGCTGTGAGACAATAAGTATAGAGATAAATGTGGGTGGGTTGTTGTTGGCGGCCTCACCCTTTCTGTTAATAGAAATGTTTGCACCTCCTTCCTGAGGACAGGCACACGCATATTTCAATGTGAAACACAGGAACATCTTAACAAAACATGGCATCCTGTTATTCTAACTAATTGAAGTGGTAATGCCTATTCTGTGCCATGCAGACACACACACTCACACACACAATCTGCTCTCATACATCCTGTTTTATAACACAGCGGTAAATATGATTAATTTGTCTTGATCTAAGAGGACAGAAGCTTTATTGCCCTCTCACATTGCTTTCAATTAAACCATAATGTGATGCTATTTCTGGAAAATTGGGTTGACATCCCAGAGACCCTCGCCTTCACCCCCATTGCCCGGTGGCACCTCCAGCTCTGCTCTGCCACTGCCTTTCTTTTTCATTGCTTTGACACTTAGCACTCTCATTATTTTTCCTCTTCAAAAACCATTTCAATTACACCTGGAGCACAGGGACAGCTATCTCAGTGCCTTTAAAACACTAAAATTGTATGAGAATCACACAGTATCTGCTCCAGAAATGAGGAAACAATTGTTAACACCTCAGGTGTTGGATTCTCTCACATTTGGACACACTGTTTGCACCACTTGTTAAATGTAAGGCCTTCACAAGACATTAGTGCCAAAGCTGGGTGTTACAGAGCAGCAGGAAAATATGTGCAATGAAACAGTAACAACTTTTCTTTGGTTGATGAGTGTAAAAATAAGAATAAGACATACTTTAATAATCCCTATATAGGGAAATTACAATTCCATTCACACAAACACCAGTGAACATGCAGTTCACTGGTGAACACAGGCAGCTGAATATATAGTAAGTTTGAATGTTCTTAATCTTTTTCTTTAGATGTATCCTAAAATATATTTAGATAAATTTAAAGTAAAAAAAAAATTCTCTGTTTCATGAGTTTTTTAATGCCAATATTAATCTTTTCTTCATTTATCTCTTTGCAGGGCTGAAAAGTCAATTACCTGAATAGTCAGTATTTCAGTTATTTTTAAAGCAATAAAAAACTAATTTTTATTGAAGGTCTACCTTCAGGGCAAATTGATTTTTATTGTTCAGTAAATATTGAGATTTTGTACATTTTCTGAACAGTCAGATGTTAAACTGTTGATGAATAAAATAACCACTTGAAAATGTCATGTGTTTTTGTCCCATTAAGCTAATTAGACCAAAAAATTTAATTACAACAATGTAAACACTACACTAAAATCTACATTTGTGTGCAGTGGCCTAGAAATGCTATAATATGCATGTGAACCTATGTTAGTACAGCTATGATGTGCAGGGTTTTCTTAGTTTTTATTGTTCATATGTTTGAGACGTGAGATTTGAAAGGTTATTGTCATACTGACAAATTGAACATATAGCATTCTCAAAAATAAGAGTACTTCATCAAGTGTTTTGGGTTGCAAGGTTTTTGCATTTAAGTGAAACTGAACTAAACTGGACTAAAAATGATAACAGGTGTAGAAAAAGAATTGTTGGTAAGTGAAATAAAGATAAAACTATACTTTGAAGGAAAGGTAAACTAACTAAATCATGATTGAACATGTACAACAACAAATCTAAAATATAGGAAATCAGATTTAGTCTGTGCTAGGCTGCTGAATTAGTCAACACAACAAGCATCAGGAGACACTAGTGCATAGAATTAATGGAAGTGGGATCAGAGACATTTCCAGGATTTTAAAATGGGGTGGCACAGGAAACATGGCAGAGGATATGGTGTGTGTGTGTGTGTGTGTGTGGGGGGGGGGGGGGGAAAAAAAAAATTTGCTTTTG